>CAWUFW010009687.1:600000-762639 GCA_963921515.1 Calotriton arnoldi | reverse complement strand
CTTCGAGACATCGCATTGCGGACGCCGTGCGTCCGCCACTTTGATCGCATCGCACCGAATTTCGTCGCTCCCTCGCGGAGCGTCTTGTCTTCGCATCGCAACACAATCGCACAGCGCAACAGGATCGCCGCATCGACTTCTCCCACGCGGCAAGAAAGTCATCGCATCGGCGGTCCAGCATGCAGAAGTTTGTCGCATCGTCTCCGCACGCATCCCGCAGATCGGCGCATCATCCTCCCTTGCGGCAAGGATTTCATCGCATCGCCGGCCTCGCGTGCCGAGAATCATCGCTACAGCTTATTTGCGACATTTTGTTGGTTTTGCTACTAAACCCAGATATTTTGTGAAAGAAAGGGTCGCAGAGACCACTGCTTTGAACTTGAACCTTATTTTTGCAACCTTTGAACTATTTTTGACAGCCCTTCAACAGCTATCCTATTTTTGACAGTATTGTGGTTTTTACAGTTATTGGTCTTGTGATAAATCTGCCTTTATATAAAGATACTTATTTTTTATAATAACTACTTGTGTGGTGTCCCTTTGTAGTGTTCCTCACTGCGTTACTGTGTATGGTCATAAATGCTTCACACCCTGCCTCTGAGATAAGCCTACCTGCTCGTGCTACGTTACCACAGGGTTGAGCAGGGGTATTAAAGAGGGTAGCCCTCTCACTCTGACTTAGGAAGAAGGGTCCCTACTTGGACAGTGGCAAGCCATTGCCAACTAGAGACCCCCATTTCTAACAACCATCTACATCCTGATGGGCCATTCTGTGCAGGATGGGAAAGGGGAGCTGCGCACAGCCTCACACTTACACCTGAATAGGCTGTGTCCTGTCCCAACACAAAGGACTGCTTAGTCCCTGTAGTGAATCTGGATCCAGGGCAGGAAGGGAGGATCTTTGTGCACTTCAAAGCCTCTCTTTGAAATCCCCTGCACTTCAAAGTCACCATTGTGTAAAAGAACTGGACTTCTGACCCTACCACTTCAATATACTTCCTGGCCTCTGGATACTCTGCCAGGAAGAAGGACTGCTGTACTACTGAAGGGCTCACACTCTGCTGGACTCTGCTGGACTGCTGCTCTGGAAGAACAGTTTCTGCTGTGCTGACCTGCCTGCTGCACTCATTGCCAGGGTAAGAAGAACTGGACCTACACCTCTTGAACTCAAAATTGCTCCAAGGGCTTATCTGCTTGCCTCCTGTTGGAAGTCTCAGGGACATCAAAGATTTCACTCCACTCTTCAACCAGCTCTTGGACTCTGTCATCTGAGAGTCGTGTCCTGCCAAATGGTGCCAATCCAGTCCTGGATCCATTGAAGTGTCCCTATAGTGCTGCAACCTGCAAAATCTATGCATCGCTGTTGTTGCGCAGTTTGGAACCAGTGCATCTCAGTCAGCGCTGACGCATCACCGCTGCTGCCAGGATCACGGCCATCCCGTCGCCAGCTGCGTGGCTTGGTGACAATGCATCGCCTGCATCTGTGGGGTTTGACGACGACGCATCTCCAAGTGCGCGGCTCAAAACCGACGCATTGCCAACATCCCAAGGATCAACGTTGACGTATCACCTCTGACTGCTCCTCATCCTCGACACCAATGCAACCCCTAACCAAGGTACTGTTTTAGCCTGGCCAAGGCTGGTCCCTGTTTCCGACCCATGCTCCATCATGGTCGGCCTGAACTTTGAGATTTGATCGGTCTCCAGCAACCAGATAGTCCCGGTTGGTGCTTTATGCTTTGAAGCATAATATTTTTCAGAATATCCTTTAAAAATTCATAACTCCGCTTCTACTTCTTGAATGTTTGTCATTTTGGTCTTGTTGTGTTCATTCAACTAAGCTCAATGTTCTTAACCTGGCATGGATTATTTTTGTGTGGTGTTTTCACTGTTTTACTGTATTAAGTTTTGCACAAATACTTTACACATTGATTCTTACGTTAAGCCTGACTGCTCTGTGCCAAGCTACCAGGGGGTGAGCACAGGTTAATTTAGGGTGTGTATTTGACTTACCCTGACTAGGATTGTGGTTCCTGCTTGGACAGGGTGCATTCCTCTACCAACTAGAAACCCAGGGGCATATCTACAAGGCCCCGCGATAAAATTATCGCCGCTTTAGCGTCCGTTTTCGGGTGAAAAGCGGAGATAATTTTATCGCATTATCATCAAGGACACGCTAGCGCGTGATTCCTTGAGTTAGGGCCCGTTTTTCACACGCCTCGCATCGATAATGAGATGCAAAGGAGGCGTGGCTGTGAAACAACATGGGATAATATCGCGAAGGCAGCTTCGCGATATTATCAAGGAGGGTAGCGATATTTGAAATCGCGTTAAGTATGCTTTAACGCAGGAATTTAACGTCTGTTAAATTCCTGACAAAGGCATACCTAACATGGGGGTGGATTGTGTGGCTAAGACCACAGGCCCTATCATCAAGGATATCGCCGTTTTCTATGGAACATCGCTGGAAAACCAGCGATGTTCCATGGAAAACACCGCTATCGCTGGAATAATTATCGCCATTGCGCTATGCGTTGTTAATACATCTCTAGCATGGCGATAATTTCCAGCGATAGCAGGCGATAACAATCCTCACGCTAAGAGCGGCCAGCGCTAATTATCGCTGCCGCTTGATAATATGCCCCTAAATTTCTAACAATTATTCTTGCACCTTGCCAATTTTGCACGCATTATGGACATGAATCAGGGGTGCAACGAAGGCCCCTGCAGCACCTGCAGCATAGGGGAACCCCCACCATCTAGGGGGCCCCCTCTACCTTCAGAGGGTCCCCATTCAGCCCAAGACCACTGAATATTTGTGAGATTTGACAGAATTTGAGGCCCCTTATCACACTCTGCATGGGGGGGCCCCATCATTTTGGGTTATGCCAATGACGCATAGGCACTGGAAGTAGCGGTGTTGGGGTGCTGCAGCACCCCCAGAAATTACCATACTGAAGTTCAGAAGGTGAATGAGCACTAAAGATGCCTTGAATGTAGTCTTGTGTTTGCTGTGCGTTCAAAGACGGGGGTCAAATGTCAGGAGTTGTCTTTTGACAAATTGCTGCTTACTGTTTAACATTGAGTTTTGCGCTTTCTGACAATATTGCTAGAGTATAGGGATTGTGGAAGTAAAGGTTGCAGGATGCTATTTCTTCTAACACATCATTTACATACCTGTAAATGGACTGTACAAATAGTCCCATATGTGCCAGCAATTAAGAAAGCACAAATTAAGCACTTTTCTGTAATTCTGACGCGTGTTGGAAACAAACCTTTTCAAAAGGATCAAAACAATTCAAGACACTTTACTTAATGATGTGCAAATGATAATTATTCACTGAACCCCGAATTCCACACATTGTCGTTTGTGCACTATATAATTTTAGTTCGTAAAACGTCATCAATTTAGTGGCCATTTCAATGAAAAACGTCTTGTCTGTAAATGGCAGTGCACTACCTTAGCGATGTTCTAGTGATATATTTGTGACAGTGTGCTCTAAAATTCACCACTGGCTACATCCCACACCTTTACTACTCTCTTGCTGAATGGGCGTGCCTCATTTGCGACACCTGTTCTTTGTGAGATGCTTATATTTTTCACAATCCCTGTGAGTTGGGTGACGTCACATTGATGATAGCGCCCCCACTCTGAAAATTGTTCCAGCGTCACTGCACCCGCGTGAATGGCTGCTGTAGATGAATAAATACATACACATTGCATATATTTGAGTATGTGCAACTCTACTATTCACGTTCTTTTCGGGGAAACTGCCCTGTGGCCAGCACTGGAGTTGAACTTTAATAACGCAAGGGCCTTCACAATCCGGCAGTGAGCGAGAGGCATTGCACTGTCATGATCGCGGATACAAAAGCAGTCATTTGGAAACAAATATCAGGCCGTAAGCGGCAGAGGTGCGGAATTTGCACCCCAGTCATGTCCTCTGCGCAGTAATTTGACACGAGCATAGCTTTGTTTTTGAAGAACCCGTTTGCTACCCGAGGAATTGAACGGGGGGGATGTGCGGTGCACCAAAACACGTCTCCTTCACCTCTGCACAATACGAAGGGCCGAATCAATTTACAGCTTTCCGTTCTTCTTTCCTCGCGGGAAGGCACGAGATCCCAGGCCCTATTTCACTCTCTCTTATTTATGTTTCCACTGACAGGGCCGCTCGGGAGGGCGCGCGCGCATTCCCATCACTTTCTGCTTGATGCCTTTAATGTACAATATATTGCTTCCAATACACTTGTCTGCAACAGCCGTAATCTACTCTCTATGCTGTAAAAGAAGAAATGTCTATTTCACAAGTCAATTATTTTTAGAGATTTCAAAACCCGGAGGACAGCCGAGGCACACTGGCCATCAATTGAGGAGGCCGACTTTACTGGAAATATACCCGAGCGCCTCCCGAGACAAGGCACCAATGCCCTGCCCTGCAGCTTCTGGCAAAGGACTCAGCCAGGCACCTTATTTAATCTGAGGTGAGGGATCTTTACCGTTTAGATAGTGAGATAATTTAAATATTAATATTACTACTATTATTATTATTATTATCATAATTATTAATATTAATAATAATTATTATAAAAGGAGTAATAATAATAACTCTAGTAATATTAACTGCTAATAATAGCTGCTAGTGCTATTATTGTTATTATTAGTAATAATGATACCAATCGCAGCTTATATTACTAGCGTTATTATTACTGCTCCTATTACCATTATTATAATAATTATTATTATTATTGATAATAATAATATACATACCAATAAGAGTTATAGAAGTAAGAATAATAATGCTTGTAATATTAGTTGCTAATAATATTAGCTGCTATTATCATTATTATACATAGTAACAATAATACTAAAAATAGTAATATTAATAATAATAAAAAATAATAACAATATGATGAATGATAATAGAGCCTGGAATATTAGCTGCTAGTAATTTTCGATCTGATTATTATTGTCATTATTATTATTATTATTATTATTATTATTATTATTAATAATAATAATAATAATAATAATATTAATAACATAGCAGTGAAAGCAACAATAATAGTAATAATTATTACAATATTAATGATATGGTTTATGTAGAGCTTAAAACTGCACTTTTGTTGTTTCCACCATGCAGCTACTCATACAACAAGTCACTCACCCATACAGCCAGTCACATAGCCACACACTCACCCATACAGCTACTCACACACCCACTTATTTACCTATTCGGCCACTGACACACCTACTCACTCACCCATACAGCCTCTCAACACAACCACACTCTCACCCATACAAGCGCTCACAGACTCACTCACACACCCACACAACCACTTACATACCCATTCACACATCCATACAAGCTGTCACATATCCTCTTACTCACCCATACAGCCATTCACACAGACACTCACTCTCCAATACAGCCACTCACACACCAAATCACTTAACCAAACACCACTCAAACAGCCACTCATTGACCCACCCAGTCACTCACTCATAGTCATTCAGACACCCACTCACTCATCCATACAATCACTCACACACCCAATCACCCACCCATACAGCCACTCAGTCACCCATACAGCCACTGACACACTCAGTCACTCACCAATGCAGCCTCTCCAACAGCCATGAAGTCACCACACAGCTACTCACACACCCATGTATACACCCATAGAGCCACTCACACACCCACCCACACACCCAGACACACACTGAGACACCCACTCACACACAGATACACACAGTCATACAGCCACTCATATAACCTATGTTAAAAAATGAAATCACTCATTAGTTGTACACCTAGTGTATTAATCTAACTTTTGTAGTAGGTTAGTATATATTTTTAACACTCATAAACTTTTAGAAAACACTAACAGCCACTGGATGATGTCATTTGAGATGTCATTTGAGATGTCATCAATGGTGTCATCAGTGATGTCACTGACCATGTCATGAGTGATGCAATATGTGAGGTCATAAGCAGTGCATTGCGGGGGCGTTCGTTATAGTTAGCTCAGGTAACTATAACTGCTGAATTTCACTGGTTCTAAGTCTAACTATAACGCCCCTGTAACCTTTGTTTTTTTCAGTGAATATATATTTATATATATAAAACAATACCCTTCCAGGCTTAGAGTGCCACATAAATTATGTAAAAAAGAAGGAGATAACTCTGGGTAGTTCACAAGTTTAGGTGGAGAGCAGTTCCTGTATAGAGAACCCTACAACACCAGTGACTGTCTGAATTTGCTCACCTCAAATGTCTGTTTTTCTAGAAAAAATGTTAAGCATAAGATTAACTATGATAGCGGAACATGTGTCAGGGGTTGCTTTTGTTCATTCCAGGTTGACTTAAATGGTATTTTACCAATCCAAAGCTGTAATACTGTGTATGGAGTGGTAAAAGGTTTTTGTCATTTTACAGCTCGGCGTGAATAGCACTGTTCTAATCCTATGTTTAAAGACTTTGCTGTAGAAATGGCAAAATACTTTGTCCCTTTCTCTTTCGACTTGGATGGCACTGTGCTAATCCTATGCTTAAAAACTTTGCTAGAAAAACAGACATTTGAGGTGAGCATATCCAGAGTGTTGCTGGTGTTATAGTGTGCTGCACTGCTTATGACCTCACATATGACATCACTCATGGAATGTTCTATGACATAATTTATGACATCACTGATGACATCTTAAATGACATCATTGATGACACCATTGATTACACCACTAATGACATCATCCAAGTTTCTTTTGTACACATTGCTCTTTAAACGGGTATTCCATTAGAGCTAAGAAAGTAAGTGCAAAATAACTCAGAATAATATGTAGCGTCTTTACTGCTATCACACCTACAACCTCCATAGGTAAAGCAAGCTTGTGTTATTTGTAACATTGACCCATACATATAAGTCATCATCATAAATAACTTTATTTTGGCAACAAGTGCGATAAAAGTTTTGAACACAGACGAAAATACAATATATTTACATGAAAACAAAAGGAGTAGAGAAGAACAAGAGGAAAATAGTGTGCCAAAAATGCAGAGATTACAAATCAGAATGCAGCAACGTTACATCACTAAAATCAAAAGAAAAAGACTGAGAAGGCTCGGATCTAAAAACATTTCATCATAGTGTACAAAAGTACTAGTGTTTCAAGCTCTACAGCAATAACATTTTACAGCCTATGAACTTCTTATCTGACTCAATAGAACCTTACTCTAAGCAATCCACATTCTGCCTAGACATTTGGCAACAGCACAAGCATAAGAAGGGCTGGGATCTGATCTTAATATTCGGAGTGTGCCCACTTAACTATGTTTGCCCATCTGTCTCCAGATTGGTTTGATCCAAATAGCTGATAGGCGGAAAAGGCTAGGCAAACAAATAAAACATGAAGTACAGTACTGTTCATGCCTTCACAAACTGGCCAAAGTGAAGACGGTGATAATGTACCAGACCATTTGAATGAGAATGCTTTGACTGGCAATGAGCCTACCCTGAATTGAATACAGAGCGTCCTATCCATGGGATCTGAAATGATTTCCAAGTATTGTTCATATGAGCTAATGGACTTAAAATCAACAAAATCCTTTGCCAAAGTAACTCTGATTGCAGCCTATGCATTTATTTGTGCTGACCATGACCAGTAACATTTCTTTAGTTGCACTTTTGAGGGGATAGACTCTCAAGTCCGGGTATCCCAAACTGCTTGTAAGCCCAGAAAATATAGCAACCTTTTCACATTGCCGAGCCAAGCTATTGTGTGGAATCTGTCCGAATCAATCACTTCCTGCAAGGCCTCAGCATAAGAGGCTAATTCTGGTGTAGACCATAGTCTCCTCCAAAACAAAAGTGGTTGTAACATAGCTCTTTCTTCAATCGATTTCCTCCCCATGTCTGATTTTAACAGGTATAATGGGGTGCTAGGTGGCAGGAGTCATAGAAGCAGTTAGCTTTAAACCTAGATAATCAAAGGCATCCACCTTTTCAAGCACCACACCTCCCAATGTTAGCCTCCCTCTATAGGTTTTAGGCTGATTGATTGTCATGAGGTTGGTCTTTGCAGTGTTAACTTCCAAGCCACAGATATGACAAAACTCCTCAAATCGATTCAGCAGCCGCTGGAGATGCTTGGAGTTTTGGACACTAATAAAGTGTTGTCTCCAAACATGTGGTGATATTTTTTCCTTAGCTAGGGAGGGGTTGTTAATGGGATGATGGGAAAGGAAGTGCACCACATCGTTCAAATATAAAGAGAATAACCTTGGGACAAGCACACATCCTTGATGGGCACCCTTGCTAATGGGAATTTGATCCATAAGCTGGCCCAGCTCACCCCAATGAATTCTGGCAAAATTGTTCTTGTGGAGGCAAGCGACTAAGGATAAAATATCTGGGGGCATGCCCATACCACAATTTACATGCCATAACTTTTGTCGAGGGACCAGATAGAAAGCAGATTTTAAATTGACAAAGGCAACATAAAAGTTGCCTCTGCCGATGAGTACAATCTTCCAGTATAAAAGTAAAAACCGAAAGACCTGATCAGTGGTGCCAGTTTTTTTCCAAAATCCAGGCTCCAGTGGTGTTAAGGTTTCTTTTTCATTGATCCAGTCCTGAATTTTTGCCAATACTAACCGGTAGAATACCTTTTGGATAGAATAAATTAAGTTTATTGGCCTGTAATTAATGGGTAAATTTGTATCTCCCATCTTGTAAATGGGTACCACATCAGCGCCTTTCCAGGAGCAGGACATTGGTGCTCCCCTTGCAATTGCATTTGATAGTACTAATGTATATTTAGATCAATTTTCTTTATCATGAACAAAGATATCCCCGTTATACTGTCTGGCCTTGGGACCTTACCGTGCATGATGGCATCTAAGAAAATGCTAATATTACATAAATTGAACATCGGGTCAGCCAGCATCTGGACTTCTGCTAAGCAAGGGACTTCAAGAACAGATACTTGTGATTCGTTGAAATACAAGCCTTTAAAGTGGTTATGCATGACTATCGGTGAAATATGATTGGTTAGCTGTGACATATCCGTATTGCCCTCCCCCACCCCTCTCCCAGGTGACCAAAGGCCAAAACCTTCTAGCATCTTTAACCGAGCATGACTCTTTAAGGTCACGTCACCTCTTTTCATCCAAATCCCTTTTTGCTTTGTACAAGGTTTTCTTATATGTCTTTCTTAGGTTTCCCAGCAAGCCCATATCCTTTGATTTTATAACAAGGGCCAACTGCCTCCTTGCTTGCCTACAGTCCTTATTAACCCACGAATTAGAATTACATACATTCTTTTTAGGGTGTGAGACAGGAGCTATAAAATATGATGAAATATGCTAAAAACTTGAAGCTACCTAAATATCATCAACCCTGCATTGGACGAGATTTAAACTGGGTATAGCTACTTGCAGGTCCTGGCTAATAAGGGACAACATGTCCTCTTGTGCAACTAAGTGATGCCATTTAAGGCGACGTTTGTCATTCGCGGATATGACGCCTAGTGTCATGTGACAATGAAGAGGGTCAGTTGGTCATCTACCACATAATGACTACAAACTACGGCATAAAGGACTGTGGTCACTCTCTATTCGTTCCCTAACTGCCATGTCCTCCACATTGCACCACAACCTCAAGTCAACCAAAATAGTCTATATGACTCATACAATTAGGTTTATTGAACGTAAAATCCCCTCTTTTGTCTAACTTTGTCCTGATATTAGTTGCCCTGGTCTCTAATTTTAATGATAAAGCCTTCAGTTGCAAAGCCACTTGGGACCGTCTTTTTACCTGGGCTAGGTGCAGCTGGGGGATGGCCCATACCTCGTGTTCCTCTCTAGTTAGCCATACACCGTCCGTATCCAGGGGTTCAAAAGTAGTGTTAAAATCCCCCAATAAAATAAGATGAGAATGCCACTGGTTCCTTCCTAAGTAGTCTTCAAGAATTTGCAATGTTTGTAACAACTTTTCCCCCTAAACCCATCTTGAATACATATAAAAGGGGAGGGGGCCACAAGGTCCCCCTACCATGCCTCTTTAGGCCCTGTGGATCCCATTCCCCAAGGCTGTACATATATGATAAAAGGGGAGGGGACGCACGTCCCCCTCCCCAAATCTTGTAAGGCTCTGGGGACCCTAATGCCTAGGGACGTTTGTTTTTTTATTAAAGTTGAGGCCCCTCCCCAAGCCTTGTTTGGTCCTGGGGACCCCATTCCCCATGGCCATTTCTAAAAAGAAAGGAGAGGGGGGCACATGGCCCACTCCCCAAGCCGTTATCAACCTTGGGGATCCTATGCCCTGGTGCTAATTATTTAAATAAAGGGAAGGGGGCCACACAGCCCCGGGGACCCCAGGGCCCGGTGTTCTTTTGAGTGGGTGTCCTGGTGTCCACCAAGGGCACCCACCATACTCTTGTTGGGGGCTGCGAGGGAAGTCCTTAGTCCCCCACAGCCACAGCAGGCTCCCCGCATGCAGCAGGAGCCAGCATTGCTCCGGTCAGCAGGGAACAGCTCCTAATGTTGCTCCCTCCGGGTGGGAGCAATATTGCGGGCAGGGAAACAAATCAAAAGTCCGCTCTTAGTAGGTGGAAGCATTTTCAGAGCTTCTGCCTGCTGGGAATGGGCTTGGTGTTTACCCCCACTTGGAGGGAGATTCAAAAATGCTCCCACCAAGTGAGAGGAAACACAGGTTTCCCTGTCCGCGCCGGTGTAGGCAGAGAAACTGCTATGTACCGGGGTGGTCTCCCCGTGACTTAGCATCTGAGCCGGCCCAGGAGGATGGGGTCTTCGGGGCCATTAATGGTTCAGAGAGGGGGACCGCACGGCCTCCCTCCCTGAAAGTAATCTTCCCTGGGGTGGGTTCCCCAGGGCATTTAGAGGCTCGAATAGGGGGGGGCACGTGGCCCCCTCCCATTTTGAACATTTTCAACCTCGGGGTGGGCCTTCCAGGGCCTTTAGTGGCTTGAGGATGGGGTCGCACATCCCCTTCTCCTTGTCTGATGATTTGGTCCCGAGGGTGGGCTCCCTAGGACTTCTGACGGCTCAGGGAGGGCCCCCCCCATTCACAATATATTCGGCCCTCGGGGTGGGCTCCCCAGGGCCCCTGATGGCTCAGGAAGGGGGGGTCATGCATTCCCCCTCCCCATAAACAATATTTTTGGCCCTGGGATGGGCTTCCTGTGGCCTCCGGAGGCTCTCCACTTTATGAATAGGGCCCCAGGAGTGATTTTTTGTTGCCTTTTTCGATCTCACAAGAGTCTTGCAGGACTGCAGCATTTTTTGCCGATTTTTCTTTCTTTTTGATCCCAGGTTGGGTCCCTCTGAGTATCCCCCATGGGGCCTAGGCCGTTCAGGATGTCCCTATCCTGCTTCAGTCCTGTAACGGCTGCCAGCAACATTTTTCTCATGTTGCTGGCAGTCAATCAGAGTGTTCGCTCCAACAGGAGTCTGACTTCCATGGGAGAGAGAAGGCCCAAGGGAAATAAAGCTCCCTGGGCCAATAAGAAAGCTCTATTCTTAAACTGACGCTCTGCAAGAGTCTCTCGAGATGCTCACAGAACCAACCCGTCCAGATATTCAATTATTTTGTCCCTTAATTTCTCAAAAACTGCTGAACGGCTTTACACCAAATTACAAACAGCATAATCTGCAGACCAAGATATAGCTTCCTGTCAAATTTGGTGTAATTCCGTTCAGCAGTTTTTGCTGTAGCCTTTTCTAAAGAAGTCTATGGAAAATGCATGGGATATTTCTCTCTCCCGCTTGACAGGTCACACCAAAATGTTCCATGAAGGAGCTGTGGTGGATTAACATTTTTGGGAACATTTTGTGAAGATTCGTCAAATGGGGCCAAAGTTATTAGCAAACCAAGTAAGTAAGTAAATAAGTAAGTAAGTAAGTAATCTTTATTTGTGTGAGTTAGTTAAAACCACTTCAAAAGAGATAAAAACAAAAAAGGAAAGAGAACTTTAAAAACTGCAAATAATCTCAATTTCTTATATTGATACGAGTGAAGAATTGTTTTAGCAGCAAATAACTACAGAAATGCATAATCAGTAACGCATAGCCCTATTAATTAATTAAAACACTTATATCTCTGAAGTGGCTGAGGTCATTGGCAGTGTTCGGATTAATCAATTCTGTAGATTGGATAGAGTCCATTTTGATATCTTCTATATTATAGATTACTATCCCCCATTTGAAACTTTAGTCGAAACTCAGAGACATACAATAAAATACACGTTTTTAACTTGAATATCCAGTACTTGTAATTAAAACTCAGTAGGTGAATTAAAAATTAAAAAAATACATAACATTCAAACATGCGGTGCAAAACTATTAGCTAAATAATGATCTCTTCATTAATTAAGTTCATTATTACTCTCAATATCCACTAACAACCTGAGAATTATAAATCACTGTCCTCTTTTTCTGCTTATAGTGGTTTATAATTCATTTGCTTAACTGCCTACAGCATATATTTCAGGTAGCAAGCTGACAATTACGTAACGTTTTCAGATTGGCAGGCGGCAACTGCGTCTTTACATGTTCTCAGATTTATCTGCAGGAACACCAGCCACAGCCAATACCTTCTAAGAGCCATTAGAGGAGTGCAAATGCAGATTATATCCAATAATGACTCTGATTGAGCTCCACAGAATCGCAAGAGTGTTTCTAAGTGCCCTTCATATGCCCAAAATGATACTCTTTCAGTGGAATCATGCCTCACCTTAGGCGTAGTAAACTTTGCTTCATTGGCATTTTCCAGGTTCAGATCCAAAAACCCTGAGACCCCAGTTTCATTATACTGAGGGAGGAGGAGTTCGAATCGTACCATGTCTGAGACAGCTTCAGTATCCATTAATCTAGAAATTATTCTAGTTTGCTTTGACAAAACTCTCGGCATGACTTTTGGTGACATATTGCTGTTCCAGATTTCTTCTGCTGCTAAAATGTTTATTGCAGATGTTAAGATATTGATGCCACTTCCGGTGATTGCTTGAAATTGGCTGCCAAATCAGTTGTTTCACTGTACCGATTTCGGCATTCCTTGCCTTTGCACAATAGACTTTAAAGCAAGATTTCAAACTTTGTCTAAGCAGGTTAAGTTCAAGGAGCAGACATGCTGATGGAGCACGGATGGGCAGCGAGAATTCTGAGGGACAACACTGATTTTGGGCCCGATCTAGCCAAACCTCTTGTTGATCTTTAAAGATGAAGACCCCATACATTAGAGTTGCCATTAATTTGGAGTTTATCACTCGGCACAATGCCGATACCTGTGGCCCATTCATTCTACATTTCAGTTTACAAAAAGTAACTGTTATGGCTAGACCAGCTTGCCTCTGTGAGGCTAGATGATCTTTATGGCTACCACAACCATTTAAGTGTACATCTAGGTATTTGAAAGTTGATGTTGTTTCCAGTTTTTTGTCGCCCAGGTGCCCTGACCATTTCCTGATATTGAAACTGCAGAAAATTAAGATCTTCGGGGCAGATTTACAAGAAAGTGACGCATCTGTAGAAATGCGTCAATTTCCCTGCGCCACCCTGAGAAACCCTTGCACCACCATGGATGCGCCGTATTTACAATACGACGCACCATGGCGCAAGGATTTAGATGCGTCAGAAATTCTGACGCATCTGTTGGCGCAAAAGTCACACATTGCGGAGTCATGTTGCAAGCACGACGCAACTCCAGCAATGCATGGGGAGGCCTATCCTCATTGTGCTGCGTCACTCCTTACGCCTGCTCCAAGCAGGGTTAAGGTTTTCACGCAGTGGCGTCCTAGAAGTGGCGCAGTGAAATCTGGTAGATTTCACTGCGTCACTTCTACGAGGCTTTTTTGCATGGGAACGCGCACCCTGTATACATTATACCTGACGCAGGTATAATGTGACGCAGGGCTTTACAACATGACGCATCTCCCTCGATGCGTCACATTGTAAATGAGCCGCATTTTTACGCCGCCGCTGCGGCACAAAAAGTGACGCAACGGCGGCGCAAAAATGACACAAGGGGCTTGTAAATCTGCCCCATCATTTTTACACTGTTGATTTCAATGTTATTCAATTGACAGTACTCATTCAGGGCGTTCAAAGAGCACTGTGAGCCAACTTGTTTTGGTAAAGAAGAATGGTGTCATCCTCATACAGCAGAAAATGGATCCTGGTCCCTGCTAGATTTAGTGGAAACACCCTCACGGTTGCTAGATAATTATTAATATCTGCAACATACATTAGCAAACCAAAAAATGCTCTATGAAAAAGCAGACCTAGCTATAACTACCTAGCGGTGATCGCCACTATGCCACTATGTATATATATATATATATATTCACTGAAGAAACCATAGGTTTCAGGCATGTTATAGTTAGAAATTAGCATTTAAAAAACCTTTGAAATTCACTGAAAAACCATAGGTTTCAGGCACGTTATAGTTAGAAATGAGCATTTAAAAAACCTTAGAAATTCACTGAAAAAACCATAGGTTTCAGGGGCGTTATAGTTCGTTGGACATTTCACTCGTACAAAACCATAGAAATTCCCCGTTATAGTTAGTTCAGCTAACTGTAACTCGCGCCCGCAATGCACTGCTGATGACGTCACATATTACATCACTCATGACATGGTCAGTGACATCACTGATGACATCACTGATGACATCTCAAATGACATCACTGATGACATCACTGATGACATCATCCAGTGACTGTGTGTTTCTGTAAAGTTTAAATATGTTTAATATATATAGGGAAAGGCATATTGAAGAATGAGTGGGTGTATAAGTGTCTGAATGGATGATTTAGTAGGTGCGTGACCGACTCTATAAGTGAGTGATTAAACGTATCTTACTGAATGCATGGGTTAGTGACTAAACTGTGTGAATGTCTGTATCTGTCTGTCTGTTGGTGTGTAAGCGGCTGCATGGGTTTGTGAATAGCTACATGAGTGTCTACATGGGTTATTGATTGGTTGTCTGAGTATCTGTATGGGTGCCTGAGTGTTTGTGTGGGTGGGGTGTATGTGACTCTGTGCATAGATGTGTGAGTGGGTGATTCAGTGGGTGCATGGTTTCAAGAATGCATCTGTGATGGACTGTATGGGTGGGTGAGTGTGTGTATGGGTGTGTTAGTGAGTGAATGTATATCTCAGTGGTACATGTGTGAGTAACTACATATGTGAAAGGCAGTATATATGTGTGTTGGAGTATATAAATGGCTATAAGTGAGAGTGTGTGATTATGAGAGTGGCTGTATGGATGAGTGTGTACTTGTATCAGTGATTGTATAAGAGCGTAAGAATGTGCTAGTATTTGTATGAGTAAGTGAGCTGGTGTGTGTATAACTGTATAGGTGAGTAAATGGCAGTGTGATTAATTATTTGCATGACTGACTAGGTGTGTGAGTACCTCTATGGATGAGTGGCGGTGTGTGAGTGTCTATATAGGTGTATGAGTGCATATGACAGTCCTGTACTGAGTGACCGTAAGTATGAGTGACTGTACGGGTGAGTGAGTGGATGTGTGTGTAGACCTAAGAATCAGTGAGTGTGTATGTAGTTATTGGTGTTGGAGTGTCTATGCTTTTGAGAATGGCAGTCTGTAATTTAGAGTGGGTGTATCAAAAGTTATATTAGGGTGTGAGAAGATGCATGAAATTATCACATGGATGATGTCATCAGTGATGTCATTTGAGATGTCATCAGTGATGTCATCAGTGATGTCACTGACCATGTCATGAGTGATGTAATATGTGACGTCATCAGCAGTGCATTGCGGGGGCGCGAGTTATAGTTAGCTGAACTAACTATAACGGGGAATTTCTATGGTTTTGTACGAGTGAAATGTCCAACGAACTATAACGCCCCTGAAACCTATGGTTTTTTCAGTGAATTTCTAAGGTTTTTAAATGCTAATTTCTAACTATAACGTGCCTGAAACCTATGGTTTTTTCAGTGAATTTCAAAGGTTTTTTAATTGCTAATTTCTAACTATAACATGCCTGAAACCTATGTTTTTTTCAGTGAATTTCAAAGGTTTTTTAAATGCTAATTTCTAACTATAACGTGCCTGAAACCTATGGTTTTTAAGTGAATTTCAAAGGTTTTTAAATGGTAGTTTCTAACTATGCCTACAGAGGTAGGACATGTGAAGAAAGAAGAAAAACTCACAGAAAGAAGCAAAAGAAATGCAGAAAGAAGCAACAGAAGTCCACAAAGACGAACAAAAGTGCAGGAAGAAGCAAGACATGTGCAGAAAGAACCAACAGAGGAGCAGAAAGAGGCCTTGTTGCAAAATCATCCTGTGCCCACAACTTTTTCAGACGGGTACTGGTGGTAACTGAGTCTGACTAACCAGGCCTAGAGCCAGTGCTATGCTAAAAGACACTTAGAATACAGTGAAAACACCTACATACACTAGGGAACACTATGCGTTGGGGTACCCCTGTGATTAGCATGACCTCCTCTGTAAGGCCCTAGTACATAATAGGGCAGGGGGATTAAAACTACCTCTAAGTCAGAGGTGCAGAAATATGCTACTTTAACTAGTAGTCGCGTTTGCAGAGTGGTGGAGAAAGGGTGCTGGGCGTCCAACCAACGCTCAGGAATTCCGCTGCGTAGGACTTACAGGAGGTACCAGGAGGGATTCTTGGCCCCCAAACTCCCTCAGGACAAAATTGGACTTCATCCCCCATCCCGTAGTCTGTCACGAGGCACGTTTGCAGCGTGGTAGAGAAAGGGGGCCATGGCCTCCGAAGACGTCTTAGCAATCCCACTGTGTGGGACTTACTGGAGGTAACAAGAGGATTAGTTGGCCCCCAAGGACATCCTTGGGGGCCAACTTCCCAAACCATCACCTCCAGTCAGTCCCACACAGCAGCACTGGTAAGTACTCGTACCAGGCCACGCCCACTTTGCCCACCACTCTACAAACGCGCTCCCTGGCGCGCTCTTGGATGGGGATTGAAGTCCCCTTCACTGCTGGGGGTCCTTTAGGGGCCAACTAGCCTACCTTTTACCTCCAGTAAGCCCCACGCAGTGGTATTGGTGAGAGGTAGACAAAGGCCATGCCCCCTTTCTCCACCACTCTGCAAACGCGCCCCGTGGCACGTTTTAAGTTGGGGGATAAAGTCCCCTTGAATCCTGAGGGTCCCTGGGGTCCAACTAGCCCACCAGGTACCTCCACTAAGCGCCACAGAGCTGCATTGCAGAGAGGTGTAAAAAGGGGCGTGACCTGGACCACCTCTCTGCAACGCAGCCCTGTGGCGCTTACTGGAGGTAGCTGGTGGGCTAGTTGGCCCTCAGGGACCCCCAGTATTGAAGGGGAATTAATTCCCCAACTTAAAACGTGCCACAGAGCACGTTTGCAAAGTGTTGCTGGGAGGGGGCGGGGCCTCCGGCACGATCGCGTTTTTTTTTTAGAAGGGTGGCTGTGTGGCCCCCTTCTTTTTCCTTTGTGGGCCCTGGGGACCCCATCCCCAGGGCCTGACCCCTTTAAAAAAAAAAAAATCTGAATGTGAAGAGGGCCGCGTGGGCCCCCCTACTGTGGCCAATTCCGGCCCCCGGGACCCCATCCCCCAGGGCATGGCCAAATATTTTTTTATGGAGGGGATGTGTGGCCCCCTCCTGAGGCCTCTATTGGCCCCGGGGACCCGATCCCCGGGCCGGCCTTTATGTTTTTTATTTTTATTTTTGGGGAGGGGGCCACGTGGCTCCCTCCCGGGACACTTCTAGCCCCGGGACCCCATCCCCGGGGCAGGCCCTATCCGTTGGGGACCGTGGGGGAGCCCCAATGCCCCCACGGTCCCGCCGGCTCCCGCGTCCTGCAGGCGCCGGATTGCTTTTCCACACGGGGAACTGCTGACATGCAGCTCCCCTTGTGGAAAGCAATCTGCTTTGCTTCATTGAAGCGAGAGCAGGTTTCCTGCTCTCGCTTCACTGAAGCAAAGCAGTTTGCAATGACAGGGCGGGAGCCGCGAGGCTCCCGCCCTGTGATTGCAAACAGCACTGTCCCGGGGGTGGGCACCCCGGGACACTGCAGGAGCCGGCCCTGGGTGGTGGCGGTACCCAGGGCCATCAAGGGCTCCAGGAGGGGGGCCGCGCGCCCCCCCTCCCACCTATTACACAGCCCCGGGAGGTGGTGGTCCCGGGGCATGTGGGGGCTCGAGCCCCCACACAGGTCTATGTTTCAAAAATCAAAGCCCGGGCGGTGGCGGTCCTCGGGGCAGCGGGGGGCCGTGTGCCCCCGCGATTATAATTAATAAAAGCCCCGGGGTGGCGGTCCCCGGGCTTAGGGGCCTTGGAGGCCCCCACACATTAAAAATAAGAAGCCCCGGGGTGGCAGTCCCCGGGGCTGCAGGGAGCCGTGTGCCCCCGCAAATGTTTATGGAAAGCCCCAGAGGGTGGCGGTCCCGGGGCTGCGGGGGCCTCCTGGGCCCCGCAATTACATTATTGAATGCCCCCGGGACTTGGCCCACCCGGGGGCTAAATAATAACGAAGCGCGGGAGCCCGCGCTTCGTTTTTAAAAAAAATTTCAGCCGAAATTCGCGCTGAGTGCACGAATCTCGCCGATATTTTGTTTTTAAAAAAATGCTTTTTTTGGCCCTGGGGGTCCAGGTTTCCCTGCTCTCGCTTCAATGAAGCAAAGCAGTTTTCAATGACAGGGCGGGAGCCGCGAGGCTCCCGCCCTGTCATTGCAAACAGCAGTGTCCCGGGGGTGGGCACCCCGGGACACTGCAGGAGCCGGCCCTGGGTGGTGGCGGTCCCCAGGGCCATCAAGGGCTCCAGGAGGGGGGCTGCGTGGCCCCCCTCCCACCTATTTCATAGCCCCGGGGAGGTGGTGGTCCCGGGGCATGTGGGGGCTCGAGCCCCCACACAGGTCTATGTTTCAAAATCAAAGCCCCGGGCGGTGGCGGTCCCCGGGGCAGCGTGGGGCCGTGTGCCCCGCGATTATAATTAATAAAAGCCCCGGGGTGGTGGTCCCGGGGCTTGAGGCCATGGAGGCCCCCACACATTAAAAATAAGAAGCCCCGGGGTGGCGGTCCCGGGGCTGCAGGGGGCAGTGTGCCCCCGCAAATGTTTATGGAAAGCCCGGAGGGTGGCGGTCCCGGGCTGCAGGGGCCTCCTGGGCCCCGCAATTACATTATTGAATGCCCCGGGACTTGGCCCACCCGGGGCTAAATAATAACGAAGCGCGGGAGCCCGCGCTTCGTTTTTTTTAAAATTTTCAGCCAAAATTCGCGCTGGGTGCACGAATCTCGCCGATATTTTGTTTTTAAAAAAATGCTTTTTTTGGCCCTGGGGGTTTTTGTGGGACCCCCTGAGCAGGCCTAGGGGGTCAGGGTGTTTCTACCCTGCCTCCTTTTCTTGTTTTTCGCGATTGTTTTTCTGTTTTCTTGTGCCTCGGTTACCGAGGCACAAGATGGCTGCCAACACTTCCTGGTTTGGAGTGTTGACAGCCAATTAGAATAAAGCTCATGGTCGGGAGGGTGCGCGGATCCTCCGTGCGTCTATATATCGAAACTTTTATTTTTGATTTTTTCAGCAACTACTGAACGGATTTACACCATTTAAAAAAAGGGTGCTTTCTGAACCAAGCACTACCTTTTGCCAAATTTGGTGTAATTCCGTTCAGCAGTTCGAGCTGTAGCCGTGTCTAAAGTTTCCTATGGGAAATGCATTTTTCGACCTCTTTTTAAAATTTCTTAGGAACTACTGAACGGATTTACACCATTTAACAAAAAGGTCTCTTTCTGAAACAAGGGCTACCTTTTGCCAAATTTGGTGTAATTCCGTTTGGCAGTTCGGGCTGTAGCCCTGTCTAAAATTTCCTATGGAAATTAACATGGAGAAAACACGTTTTGGGACCCCCCTTTTTTCTCGGCCCCCGCTTGCCGAATCCCCCCAAAACTTTCAAGACAGGAGCTGACCGGAGCGGACTACGAGTTTTGAAAATTTCGCGAAGATTCGTGAACCGTCGAATCAGATTGTCACATGGATGATGTCATCAGTGATGTCATCAGTGATGTCATCAGTGATGTCATTCGAGATGTCATCAGTGATGTCATCAGTGATGTCACTGACCATGTCATGAATGATGTAATATGTGACGTCATCAGCAGTGCATTGCGGGGCGCGAGTTATAGTTAGCTGAACTAACTATAACGGGGAATTTCTATGGTTTTATACGAGTGAAATGTCCAACTAACTATAACATCCCTGAAACCTATGGTTTTTCAGTGAATTTCTAAGGTTTTTAAATGCTAATTTCTAACTATAACGGGCCTGAAACCTATGGTTTTTTCAGTAAATTTCAATGGTTTTTTAAATGCTAATTTCTAACTATAACGTCCCTGAAACCTATGGTTTTTTCAGTGAATTTCAAAGGTTTTTTAAATGCTAATTTCTAACTATAATGTCCTTGGAACCTATGGTTTTTTCACTGAATTTCAATGGTTTTTTAAATGCTAATTTGTAAATTTAATATTTATACAATCCTATATGCTTTTCTGAAAATTGCAAGTTTTTTTAATAAAAATATTTTGAAACTGTAATATTGTATAATTATTATTTTTTATTTTTTTATTTTAATATAATTATGTAATGTCCTTTGTCTTTTAAAATATATATATATATTTTTTTTTTTAAATATTGAAGTCGCGTACCCAACGCGTTCACACAGGGGGGACACGCTGAGAGCCGCGCACCCTTCGTGCTCACACTGGAGGCCGTGCTGAGACCCACGCTAGGGTCGCGAATCCAATTTAAAAAAAAAAAAAAAATCGTTCACTTTCACTAATTTACATCCGCCTCGGGGACCCCATCCCCTGAGGCATGTCCACTTCTTCTTATCCGTTGGGGACCGTGGGGGGAGCCCCAATGCCCCCACGGTCCCTGCGGGCTCCCCGCCTCCTGCGGGAGCCGGCATTGCTTTTTTACATGGGGAGCTGCTGACATGCAGCTCGCCGTGTGGAAAAGCAATCTGGTTTGGAATTTGGAAGCGAGAGCAGGTTTCCCTGCTCTCGCTTCCAAAATCCAAACCAGTGTTTGCTATGACAGGGTAGGAGCCGCACGGCTCCCGCCCTGTCATAGCAAACAGCAGTGTCCCGGGGGTGGGCACCCCAGGACACTGCAGGAGCCGGCCCTGGGGGGTGGCGGTCCCCAGGGCCATCACGGGCTCCAGGAGGGGGGCCGCGCAGCCCCCCTCCCTTTAATTTGAAAGCCCCGGGGAGGTGGTGGTCCGGGACAGGGTGGGAGCCGCACGGCTCCCACCCTGTCATAGCAAACAGCAGTGTCCCGGGGGTGGGCACTCCGGGACACTGCAGGAGCCGGCCCTGGGGGGTGGCAGTCCCCAGGGCCATCACGGGCTCCAGGAGGGGGGCTGCGCGGCCCCCCTCCCTTCAATTAGAAAGCCCCGGGGAGGTGGTGGTCCCCGGGCCTTGGGGGTCCATAATGGACCCCTGCATTTGCATTTTAGTGCCCCCGGGGAGGTGGCAGTCCCCGGGGTGTGTGGGGGGGCTCGAGCCCACCCACACAGATTTATATATTTTTTTAAAAACAAGCCCCGGGGTGGCAGTCCCCGGGGCTGCGAGGGGGCCGTGCGCCCCGCAAATATTTTAGAAAAGCCCGGGGGTGGTGGTCCCCGGGGCTTGGGAGCCTTAGAGGCCCCCACACATCAAAAACAAGCCCGGGGGTGGCGGTCCCCGGGCTGCGGGAGGGCATATCATTAAGAGAGCCCCGGGGACGTGTCAGTCCCCGGGGCTGCGGAGGCCGCCGCGGGCCCCCGCAATTAAAAACTATACATTGGGCAATGCCCCCGGGACCTGGCCCACCCGGGGCCTCATTTAAATGAAGCGGGGAAGCCCGCGCTTGGATTTTTTATTATTTTTCGTCCGGATTCGCGCACCCAGCGTGAATTCCGCCGATTTAAAAAAAAAATATATATACTTTTTTGGGCCCTGAGCAGGCCTAGGGGGGTCAGGGTGTTTCTACCCTGCCCCCTTTTCTTGTTTTTCGCGTTTGTTTCACTGTTTTCTTCTGACTCGGTTCTACCGAGTCACAAGATGGCTGCCAACACTTCCTGGTTTGGAGTGTTGACAGCCAATTAGAATAAAGCTCGTGGTCGGGAGGGACCGCTGATCCACTGCGCCTCTAGATATTGATATTTTTATTTTTTTAATTTCTCAGCAACTACTGAACGGATTTACACCATTTTTAAAAAGGTTGCTTTCTGAGCCAAGCAGTACCTTTTTGCCAAATTTGGTGTAATTCCGTTCAGCAGTTCGGGCTGTAGCCTTGGCTAAAGTTTCCTATGGGAAATTGATTTTTTGACTCTTATTTTTTGAATTTCTCAGCACTACTGAACGGATTTACACCATTTAAAATAAAGGTCGCTTTCTGAACCAAGAGCTACCTTTTTGCCAAATTTCATGTAATTCCGTACAGCAGTTCGGGCTGTAGCCCTGGCTAAAATTTCCTATGGAAATTAACATGGAGAAAACACTTTTTGGGACCCCCCTTTTTTCTCAGCCCCCACTTGACAAATCACCCCCAAACTTTTAGGATAGGAGCTGACCTGGATGAAACATTTTTTGGGAGAATTTCGCGAAGGTTCATCAAACGGTGCCAAAGTTATAGGCAAAACAAAAAACGCATTTCCTATGGAAACTAGGTTCTAACTATAACTACCTACTGGCGACCGCCAGTAGGTAATATATATATATATATATATATATATATATATATATATATATATTCACAGGGTGTAAAAAGCAAAGTGCTCCACTGTGAACAAGCGAGAGCAAAATGCTCTCACATGCTCAAACCGGAGCACGTGTTTGCTATGGGATGGCAGGAGCACTGCTCCTGCCATCCCATAGCAAACTGCAATGTCACAGGGATGGGCAACCCGGGAAATTGCTGGAGCCGGCCCTGGGGGGTAGCGGTCCCCAGGGCTATTTACGGCTCCAGGAGGTGTGGGGGCACACGGCCCCCCTCCCATTTTGAAAATAGCCCCCAGGGAGGTGGTCGACCCCGGGGTAGTGGGGGGGCACGTGGCCAGCACATTTTTCTATACTAGCCCCAGGGAGGTGGCGATTCCCGGGGCTGTGTGGGGGGGTGGAGCCCCTCCATGTATATTATTTTATTATAGCCCCAGGGAGGCAGTGGTCCCCCGGGGCTGCGTGAGGGGGGGTTGGAGCACCCCCCACGCATTATAATTATAATAAAGCCCCAGGGAGGTGGCAGTCCCCAGGGCTGTGGGGGTCCATGCGGGCCCCCGCATCTTTATTTCTAATTGCCCCCGGGACCTGGCCCTCCCAGGGGCCTAAAGTAAAAAAAAGCGCTTCGTTTCTTTTTTTAATTATCGTCCGGATTCGCAGACTCACCGTGAATCACACCACAAATTTAAAAAAATGCTTTTTTTTGGCCCTGGGGGTCCCTGTGGGACCCCCTGAACAGGCCTAGGGGGTCAGGGTGTTTCTACCCTGCCCTCTTTTCCGGTATTTTAAGGTCTTTGCTTGTGACTCGGTTCAACCGAGTCACAAGATGGTTGCCAACATTTCCTGGTTTGAAGTGCTGGCAGCCAATCAGATCTCAGGAACGAGATCGGGAGGGTTCACGGATCCATGGCGGCCACAGTTGTATATCTGAGAAATCTTTAAAATTCTCAGGAATTACTGAATGGATTTACACCATTTAACAATTAGAGTGCTTTCTGGACCAAGAGCTACCTTTTTTCCAAATTTGGTGTAATTCCGTTCCGCAGTTCGGGCTGTAGCCGTGTCTAAAGTTTCCTATGGAAATTAACATGGAGTAAAAGCATTTTGGGACCCCCTTTCTCTAGGCCCTCGCTTGACGGATCACCCTGACATTTTCAAGACAGGAGCTGGAGTGAGGGTCAAATTTGTGTTGAAAAGTTCAAGAAGATTCGTGAAACGACGCCAAAGTTATTGGCAAATCAATATCATTTTTTTGATAGAAATCAGGTCCTAACTAGTTTACAAACTGGATGTTCTGTCCCCTGATTGAGGCCGCCCTGCAGGGCCAGGGGCCCCCACCGACAGAGGATTGCCTAATGTTCAAAATAAGGGGGCATGACCCGCTTGCCTCCGCATGCCAAAAGAGGATTAAGCCTGATACAGCATGTCTTCTAGGTGAGAAAGGGAGAAGAGAGAGGTTTGTACCTTCCTATGGCAATTCCGGAATCCCTCTTGTTTACAAGTCAATACTTTCAATGTGGCAGCTGGACCAACAGTGAGGTCTGTGAAAATTTTATTTATTTGCACGTGACACTTTACTTTTATGCACTGAAGCAATATAAATTGTATTGTGGTTGAAAAAACGCTATTAAGCTAAATTGGATATTACACCACAATTATGAGTTTGTTCGATGCCAACAATATTGCATTGTGGGACTTGAATGCACTTGCTTTTTGGTCACGTTGGGACAGGGATAAAATGCACCTGTGTCCTGTTACCTCCATCCTATGACTAAGGCAGTGGTGCTGAAACTCGACAGGACTGTGTACTGGCAGCCACAATAAAAACAAACGTTGGAGCTGTTCCGTGAATTGGCCTCATCTCTTTTGCTGTGGTAAGTTTAAAAACCGGATGCTCTGTCCCTGGATTGAGGCCGCCCTGCAGGGTTGAAGCCCCCATCGACAGATGATTGCCATATATATATATATATATATATATATATATATATACCTACTGGCGGTCGCCAGTAGGTAGTTATAGTTAGAACCTAGTTTCCATAGGAAAAGCATTTTTTGATTTGCTAATATCTTTGGCGTCGTTTAATGAATCTTTATGAAATTCTCCAATAAAAAGGTCTATCCAGGTCAGCTCCTATCCTGAAAGTTTGGGGGTGATTCGTCAAGCGGGGGCGGAGAAAAAAGGGGGGTCCCAAAAAGTGTTTTTCGTGTGTTAATTTCCATAGGAAATTTTGAGACAGGCTACAGCCCGAACTGCTGAACGGAATTACACCAAATTTGGCAGAAAGGTAGTGCTAGGTTCAGAAAGCGACCTTTTTTTAAAATGGTGTAAATCCGTTCAGTAGTTTTTGAGATATTAAAGAAAAAAATATATATATATGTGGGCAGAGCATAATCCCAGAGCACGAGCTTGGCTCTGATTGGCTGCCAACACTTCAAACCAGGAAGTGCTGGCAGCCATCTGGTGCTCGGACCGAGGGAGAAAGAAAAGGTGAGGAAAAAGATAAAAAAACAAGAAAAGGGGGCAGGGTAGAAACACCCTGACCCCCTAGGCCTGCTCAGGGGGTCCCACAAGGACCCCCAGGCCAAAAAAAAAGGCATTAAAAAAAATTGGCCGAATTCGCGCTGGGTGCGCGAATACGGACACAATTTTTTTTACAAAATTAAGCGCGGGCTCCTGCGCTTCATTTAATTGAGGCCCCCGAGTGGGCCAGGTCCCGGGGGCATTTGTAACAAATATATGCGGGGGCCCCCCGCAGCCCCGGGGAGCGCCACCCCCCGGGGCTTTCTTAACATTATGTGCGGGAGGGCACTCGGCCCTCCCGCAGCCCCGGGGCCGCCAACCCCCGGGGCTTCTTTTTTAATGTGTGGGGGGGCCTCCAAGGCTTTTATTAATTATTCATGGGGGCACACAGCCCCCCGCTGCCCCGGGGACCGCCACCCTCCGGGGCTTTTTAAAAAAAAAAAAATAAGCCTGTGTGGGGGGGCTCGAGCCCCCCCACATGCCCCGGGGACCGCCACCTCCCCGGGGCACTAAAGTGCAAATGCGGGGGTCCGTTACAGACCCCCAAGCCCCAGAGACCACCACCTACCCGGGGCTGTACACTAGTTGGGAGGGGGGACGCGCGGCCCCCTCCAGGAGCCCTCGATGGCCCTGGGGAGCGCCACCCCACAGGGCCGGCTCCTGCAGTGTCCCGGGGTGCCCACCCCGGGACACTGCTGTTTGCTATGGCAGGACGGGAGCCGTGCGGCTCCCGTCCCTGCCATAGCAAACACTGGTTTGGATTTTGAAGCGAGAGCAGGTTTCTGCTCTCGCCTCCAAAATCCAAACCAGATAGCTTTCCACACGGGGAGCTGCATGTTAGCAGCTCCCCGTGTGGAAAAGCAATGCCGGCTCCCGCAGGAGGCGGGGAGCCGGCGGGACCGTGGGGGCATTGGGGCTCCCCCCACGGTCCCCAACAGAGAGGCCAGGCACCAGTGGATGGGGTCCCCGGGGCCAGAAGTGGCCCAGGAGGTGGGCCCCCTCCTTAAATCAATAAAAAAAAAAAAAATTAAACTGTGGCAGAGCTCCGGGGGATGGGGTCCCCGGGGCCACTTGAGGCCTAAGGAGGGGGGCCACGCAGCCCCCCTCCTTTAAAAAAAATCGTGTGGCCCCCCTCCTTAAATCAATAAAAAAAAACAAATTTAAAACTGTGGCCATGCCCCGGGAGATGGGGTCCCCGGGGCCGAAATTGGCCTTGGGAGGGGGGCCACGCGGCCCCCTTCCCGTTTTTTTTGTTGTAAAAAATGCAGGCTGGGGGATGGCGTCCCCAGGGCCCTAATTAATGTAAAAGGAGGGGGGCCACACAGCCCCCGTTGTAAAATTAAATAAAAAAATCAAAAAGCCGCATCGCGACGGAGGCCCCGCCCCCTAAATGCAGCACTCAGCAAACGCGCCCCCTGGCGCGTTGTAAGTGGGGGAATTAATTTCCCTTGAATACTGAGGGTCCCTGGGGGCCAACTAGCCCACCAGGTACCTCCAGTATGCGCCAGGGAGCTGCGTTGCAGAGAGGTGTTCAGAGGCCACGCCCTTTTACACCTCTCTGCAACGCAGCTCTGTGGCGCTTACTGGAGGTACCTGGTGGGCTAGTTGGCCCCAGGGACCCTCAGGACTCAAGGGAATTAATCCCCAATTTACAATGCGCCAGGGGCGCGTTTGCACAGTGGTGCAGGGAGGGCGGTGCCTGACATACCAAGTGTGCAAATGCACCCCTGGCACATTGTAAATTGGGGATTAAGTCCCCTTCAATCCTGAGGGTCCCTGGGGGCCAACTAGCCCACCAGGTACCTCCAGTAAGCGCCAAAGAGCTGCGTTGCAGAGAGGTGTAAAAGGGGCTTGGCCTCTAAAGACCTCTCTGCAACGCAGCTCCCTGGCGCATACTGGAGGTATCTGGTGGGCTAGTTGGCCCCAGGGACCTCAGGATTCAAGGGACTTAATCCCCTAACTTAAAATGCACCACAGGGCGCGTTTGCACACTTGTCACATCAGGCCCCGCCCCTCCCTGCACCACTGTGCAAACGTGCCCCGTGGTGCATTTTAAGTTGAGGGATTAATTCCCCTTCAATCCTGAGGGTCCCTGGGAGCCAACTAGCCCACCAGGTACCTCCAGTAAGCGCCACAGGGCTGCGTTGCAGAGAGGTGGTCTGAGGCCACGCCCTTTTATACCTCTCTGCAAAGCAGCTCTGTGGCGCTTATTGGAGATACCTGGTGGGCTAGTTGGACCCCAGGGACCCTCAGGATTTAAGGGGACTTAATCCCTCAACTTAAAATGAGTCATGTGGCGCCTTTGCACAGTGGTGAAGGGAGGGGGCGGGGCCTGATGTGACATGTGTGCAAACATGCCCTGTGGTGCATTTTAAGTTGGGGAACTAATTCCCCTTCAATCCTGAGGGTCCCTGGGGGCCAACTAGCACACCAGGTACCTCCAGTAAGCATCACAGGGCTGCGTTGCAGAGAGGTGGTCCGAGGCCAGACCACGCCCCTTATTATACCTCTCTGCAACACAGCTCTGTGGCGCTTACTGGAGGTACCTGGTGGGCTAGTTGGACCCCAGGGACCTTCAGGATTCAAGGGGACTTAATCCCCCAACTTAAAACGAGCCACGTGGCGCGTTTGCACAGTGGTGAAGGCAGGGGGTGGGGCCTGATGTGTCAAGTGTGCAAACGCGCTCCGTAGCGCGTTTTAAGTTGGGGGATTACATCCCTTTGTATCCCGAGGGTCCCTGGGGGCAACTAGCACAACAGGTACCTCCAGTAAGCGCCACAGAGCTGCGTTGCAAAGAGGTGTAAAAAGGGGCGTGGCCTTGGACCACCTCTCTGCAATGCAGCTCTGTGGTGCTAACTGTAGGTACCTGGTGGGCTAGTTGGGCCCCAGGGACCCTCAGGATTCAAGGGGACTTAATCCCCCAACTTAAAACGCACCATGGGGCGCGTTTGCACACTTGTCACATCAGGCCCACCCCCTCCCTTCACCACTGTGCAAACGGGCCCTCTGGTGCGTTGTAGGTTGGGGGATTAAGTCCCCTTGAATCCTGAGGGTCCCTTGGGTCCAACTAGCACACCAGGTACCTCCAGTAAGCGCCACAGAGCTGCGTTGCAAAGAGGTGTAAAAAGGGGCGTGGCCTTGGACCACCTCTCTGCAATGCAGCTCTGTGGCGCTTACTGGAGGTACCTGGTGGGCTAGTTGGACCCAAGGGACCTCAGGATTCAAGGGGAATTAATTCCCCAACTTAAAACCTGCCAGGGGGTGCGTTTGCAGAGTGGTGAAGGGAGGGTGCGGGACTGATGTGACATGTGTGTACTTATCCAATCACTCCGCCAAAACCCAAGCACTTATAAATTCACCATGCACTCTCCTTGCAATACTCTAATCATCCAGTCAGTACCCATGCACTCATGCAATGACCCATGCACTAACACATGCACTGCTACAATACCCTGAGCACTACCCATGCAGTCCAGCCATCGCCCTGTCAGTACCCATGCACTCCTTCAATCACCCAGCCAGCACCATGTACTTATCCAATCACTCCACCAAAACCCAAGCACTTATAAATTCACCATGCACTCTCCTTGCAGTACTCTAGTCTTCCAGTCAGTACCCATGTACTCATGGAATGGCCCAGGCACTAACACATGCACTGCTACAATCCCCTTAGCACTTCCCAGGCAGACCTCTAACCACCTACACACTACTGATTCACTCCTCCAATTACCCAGGTAGTACCCATGCACTCCAGAAATCCCTCTGTCACTACCCATGCACTCCTCCAATCACCCAGCCAGCACTATGTACTTATCCAATCACTCCGCCAAAACCCAAGCAGTTATAAAATCACCATGCACTGTCCTTGCAGCACTCTAATCATCCAGTCACTACCCATGTACTCATGCAATGACCCAGGCACTAATTCATGGCAAATACAGAGGAGGTCATGCTAATCACAGGGTACCCCAACGCATAGTGTTCCCTAGTGTATGTAGGTGTTTTCACTGTATTCTACGTGTCTTTTAGCATAGCACTGGCTCCGGTCCTTTTTTAAAGTGGATGTAGATGCCAGGGTCACGTGGGGAAGGAAGATGGCGGTTTGATACCGCCGCTGTGAGCTAGCAACCGCGGCTGCTCCCGCTCCCGAAACTCGATGCTCCCGATATTTCTATTTCGGAGACTTTACTAACAATCCGAGAGGGGGAAAAAATGAAGAAAAACCGATGCTAATCACCGCCTGCCGTTCGCTACAAGCCTGCAGAGTTGCTAGGTGGACTTCGGGTGTAGCGCGACGGTGCTCATTCAGTGCTTACTCCCCGTGTTTCCCTAGTCCATACTGCTGGCAGGAGTTACACTACCGGTGGATGGGTATGGCTCCTCCTCGAGGTCGAAACCACCGTGCTCCTGCCACCTCTGCCGCCTCTGCCGCTATACCCGCTCCCGCTCTTGCCTCTGCTTCTGCTTCTCCGGTTCTGCCAGAAAAAAAAAAGACTAAGTCTGCAGAGCTGTCTGGTCAGTGCGCACTCACCATAGGGAGAGGAGAAAATTCCCAACTGGGGAAATCTGTTTTAAAATTTCTTCAGTCCGGCAAGGCATCTTGCGTTATACAGGCGTGTGCTCCTCCTTCACCGGAACAATCTATGGCAGTGGCTCTGATGGAGGCGTTGCAGACGGAACGAGGCTACGAATGCGACAGTGCTGCAGCTTCTTTTCCACTTCTTCTAAAGATCAAGGCAACGGCTTGGCGAATTCTGTAATAATACAAGGTAATGCCTCTCCATTACTACTAAGCTGTGGTCAAATTTCAAATGGGGCTAACGGGCCGGCCGCTGAAATTCAGCAGGACATTGATTTGTACAATCAACAAGAACTTGACTTAACCGTCTCTCAACAGGAGACTGCAAGCGTAGGTAGTGGCAGCGGTATTGATACTTATAGCAACTCAGTCACAACTAACAAGGAACAATGCAATGAGCGTTTGACTGAAGAAATTACCACCTTAATGAGCGGCAAAGAGGTTGCTGGTGGAGATGAAAGCCATAATGAAGTTGAGGGAGGTAACGACCCTGGGGGAAACATCCCTAGAAAAAAGGATCTTGCACATACAGCGGAAGGGGAAGATTGCCGCATAGTAACGCCGAGAGCAGTTCACCGGGATACAGCTTTGCCAGGAAATGAACGAACTGACAAGGGCATGCTAGCTACTTCTCCCTCAGTTTCCACCCCCACTATAACAGGGGACTTGGGCTCCATGGGCAGCAACTCGAATTGCAGCATTAGAGCAAATGCTGCCCCGAAAAACAAACAGACAGACGTTGTCACTGGGCTTAATACGGGGGCTAAGCAGAAAAAAAAACAGAAAGCCAAAGAGCAATTTGTATTATACTCTAATGTGTCAAAACCTTGCGGATAATGGCGGCTGCTCTAGCAAATTTAACCCTCTTTGAAAATGGGTCACTGCTAATCGGGATGTTAAAACCATTATATCGATATTATCTGGGTCATCTCCTACCAGCGACGTGCAACCATCTGTCAATATTAGCCCCGGCTCTATCGATCAAGCCAATGCTATTTCTGGTGACTCACCTTTGGGTGGCAGCATGGAAGGTACTGGGCTAGAACCATCTTCTCCAGCAACTTCTGCTACTTCTATAAAAGAGGGAGAGCAACGGGTTGTTACTACCGGGGAGCCTTCCTTATCCACTATCCTTCAAGTGCTTCATGAACAAAGAGCTGAGATCCAAAGCAGTTTCAACCAGGCTAGAATGGATAGTTGCTTGATACAACAGGGTCTGTCAGAGGTTTCAGCTAAGGTAGCTTACCTCACACATGAAATAACAGAGCTACAACAACGCTTGTCGAACGCTGAAGATACTGTGACAGCAACAGCAAATACAACCAAAGTACATGAAACCCAGCTCTTATCTCTTAAAAACAAGGTCGAAGATCTTGAAAATAGACAACGTAGGAATAATCTACGACTTTTTGGTATTCCTGAAGAAAAAGAGGGGGCTGACCCTCGGGCCTATATTGCTCAATTATTTCAGAAGTCATTTCCAGATCTCTCTGACTGGGACTGGGACTCCCAGATTCAACGGGCCCACAGACTTCCTTTGTTTCTGAGTCAAGATGCACGAGCAAGCAGACAACATCCCAGGCCTATGATTAATTATTTTGGGAACTTCTTGCTTAGACAAGCTGTCTTTTTCCGGGCTCGCCCAGGTATGACTAATTCATTTGCATTTTCTGTGAGATCAGACCTCTGTAAGGAAACAATGGAACGACGCAGGAATCTACGTCAATTGATAGACCCTATGAAGGCAGTTGGTGCTCAAGTGTTCCGTCAAGAGCCAGCAAGACTTAAAGTTATACATGGTGGACACACATGGATGTTCCATACAGCTACTGAGGCCCAACAAATTCTTAATTCTTGGAAGTCTTCAAAAAAGCCGGCCTCCTAAAATATGAACATATATTTAGATGGCCCCTCTTTGGCGATCTTAATTTTTTTCATTTCTTTTTCTCTTATATATTTTTTTCATTCTGAATAGATAATTGCTTATGTGGATAGGAGATTATGTGGATTTATCTAGATAGGAGATGATTGTTAAATAGGAATAATAACTTATATGACAATATGTATGATTATATTTAGGATAGCCTCTATGACTACGACTATAGTATACGATAATGTACCTTTGAACGGCTGCTTGTCGGGGGTCTTCCTTTATTTATGACAAGGGCCAATGTTAACAGGCAGCGGGTAGCTCTCGCGGTTGAAAAAGCTCTAGTTGGCTGTCAGGACCATCGACAGCCTGGTTAGGGTGGCTCCTTCTCTAGGATACAGGGTGGGGTGGGTTTGGGAGGGGAGGGTCTGGGTGCAGTTCTGGGTGGTTTGGCTGGAGGGGGTTAAGCTAAAAATGTCAAAAGGAGTAAACAGTGGAATAACTTCTGATCTGAGCTTCGCTGCCTATAGTAATAATACTGTAAATATATATAGTTTAGGATTTTATCAAATTATGGCTGAAATAATCCTTTGTTTGTCTAAAGTCACTGAATGGATTTTAGGACTCTCCACAAAAATGCCAGAAGGAGTAATCACTGGTACAATTTTCGATTTGAACTCTAACGCTTACAGCTATAGTACTGCTAGCATACATAGCTTAGAAGCTTATAAACTACTGGCCGCAAAGCTTTCTTGCCTATTAAAGATTGATGTTAAAGATAATGGGCAGAGATATGCATTGAGGGCATTAGGTTTTCATATGATTTATAAATGGGGCTAATTAAGTATCTATGTTGGAACGTCGCCGGATTAAATTCAATGAGCAAACGTCAGATGGTGCGAGCAGAACTCCAGAATTATAAACCCCATGTCGTTGCTCTGATCAAAACACATTTGGCATATAAGGACAGACATTTGTTAAAACAACTGGGTTATAAGACAGTTGCCTGCACTTCGCAGATGGTTTCTATCAGAGGTGTTGCTATGTTAGTCGATAAACGGCTTGATTATACTTTGCTCAGAACTTCTTATGATAATCGAGGCAGATGGATAATTGTGCAGCTACTTATGAATGGCCATAAGTATGTACTCTGTGCTTTGTATGGTCCAAATTTGGATGATCCATCTATTTTTGAGTCACTATCTTTAGATCTTTTTGAGTGGCAGGGGATTTAATAATTATGGGTGATTTTAATTGCACTATGAATCCACATATAGATTCAACTAACCAAGGTGCTTCAATCAGAATGAGGAAGGTCAGGGCTGCTATAGTGGAAAGTGCTTGATTGCATGATTTGAAATACGCATGGCGTTTATTGCATCCTTTAGTACCTGGTTCCACTTATTATAGCATACCACACCGACAGTATTCAAGAATTGACATGATATTTGTTAATAATTCTATTTCTAATATAGTTAAATGTGAAGTCTGTCCTAAGATAGTTTCAGATCACAATCCTTTGATGCTGACACTTATATCTAATTCATCTAACAAACAAATACGACAATTCTCTTTTCCTCGCTATTTACTGACCGACATAGAGTACCAAGCCCTTATGAAGGAGAGTATTAGCAATTTCTTATCTGATAACGAAGGTTCTGCCTCTCTTTTTCTGTCTGGGACTCGCTTAAAGCCTGTATAAGAGGAGTCACTCAGCGATATGTCTTGAGACAAAATCGCATTAAGAATCAGACAAGCAAAGCTACCAGAGAAGAAATCCGACATCTAGAAATAGCACATGCGGATGAAATTAGACGCGGGGATATTCAAAGGACTGCAGCCTCTACATACTCTCAAACATATTTGCTTTTAATTGAAAAACGTGCTGCATTAGGACGGTCCCTAAAAGATAAAATGGCGGCTAATTACAACAAAAATAGAGCTCTCCAATATGAGTATGGTGAAGAAGTAGGTAAAGTTCTTGCACACCAACTTTCTGATAAAAGGGCGGGCGAGTAATAAAGAGTATAAGAGGAGGCGGGGGCTACTTTAAACACACTCTGAAGAGATATTAGAACAATTTTTAGGCTTCTATCAAACATTATATAGTAATCCTAACGCGTTTGATGAAAGGAAATTTAACGACTATATGGATAAGTGTAAATTCTGTGAAACTATTCATAGACTTGAAATAGATCAGACTCAAGCCCTTAATATAGATATCACAGCTGATGAAATATCTGACGCCACCGATGTACTTCCCTCCGGAAAGGCAGCAGGAGAAGATAAAATACCATTGGAATTTTATAAGATATTCAAGACTAGTTTAATTTCTATTATGTCCCAGATTATGAACTATATTGGTGTAAGTGGGAAGATACCCCACTCGTGGGATATGACAAATATTGTTTTCTTTCTGAAAAAGAATAAACCGAGACAAGAATGTGGGTCATATCGCCCGATTTCATTAATGAAACGCTGACGCAAAAATTTTCGCAAAAATATTGGCGATGCGTCTTGCACCCTTCATGCCACAACTAGTCTCTGACCAGCAACACGGATTTATACCTGGCAGGGATACAACTGCGCACGTGAACACAGCTCTAGTTGCTTTCGATGCTGCCTCTAAACTTAATAAGGACATAGGGATGATCATGCTTGATGCTGAGAAAGCATTCGATCGTGTAACGTGGGATTGTCTTTGGGCTATACTTTCGGTATATAATATTCATGGCCGCTTCTATAATTGGATTCGAGCTCTGTATAAACGCCCAGCAGCTAAATTAATTTACTTAAATTATCAGTCTGCTCCTTTTTTATATTGAGGGGTACTCGGCAAGGGTGCCCTCTATCACCTTTATTATTTGCTTTATATATAGAGCCGTTTATTAGATCATTACTTATTAACCCACATATCTCGTCAGTCTTATTAGGTTCTGAAGAACTGAGAGTTACGGCTTACGCTGATGACATCGCCGTTTTTCTGCGGATCCAGTTAGGGCCATAGAGGCTATCCAAATTGAAGCTAGCACATTTGGGGCCTTCTCTGGATACAAACTAAATGACAATAAGACCCAGATTATCCTTAACTTTCAGGCAGACAGGACGATAACTGGGATTGTCACATCAGCAACTTACCTAGGAGTGCAGATTACTGCAGACTTGGGACAGGTTATAAGACTGAACTATGACTCTTTATTTAAATCTATGGTTTCTAAAATGAAGGAATGGCATAAACTGCCTATTAGTATTATAGGACGCTGCAATATCATCACAATGATTGTTTTGCCCAAATTCCTGTATTTATTTAGGGCTATACCACTACGCATCCCGAATTATTTCTTTAAAAAACTTGAGGGGGCTATTAGCAGCTTTATATGGAGCTATAAACAACCGAGACGTGCTATAAAATTTCTAAAACTACCTTACAGACATGGAGGATTTCAACTACCCGATTTTAAATTATACTTTTGGGCCTCTTTCGTAGGGCGTCTCCGTAACCTCCTTGTCCCTAATAGACAATATTGCTGCTATAATCTTGCTGTTGGTAATGATAGTACTATGTTTTTATACAGGATTAACGACCCAAACTATTTTAAAAGAGTACGGTTTAAGACCCTGAGGGACATAGTATACATATGGCGGGATATCGCAGCTAAGTGTACCTTGCCCTTGATGCACTTCAACATGCCATTATGGGGCAATCCGATGCTCCCGGAAATTTTTCACGATACGCAAGCCAAATCCTGGAATACATATGGCATCAGCCAACTTAGTCACTTATATAATGTCACTGGGTTTCGTACGTTTTTAGATCTTCAGAAGACATTTGGTATCCCTAGGAACATGTTCTATAAATACTTACAGATTAGAGACTGCTTATGGGGGCGTAGAGAAATAAGACATCCTACGGGATCAGATATACTGACGTATCTAAACCTAGGGGGAAAATTGACTATTAGTAAGGCTTACCAACTATTCTCTCAAATATGGGAGAATGATAGTCTTAAAATAGCATCTAAATGGAGTGAGATACTGAGACAGGATGTAGGTCCTGGGGACATAGAAGAATCATTAGAGAGCTTAGATATTGCGGCACATTCTATTAATTTAAAGCTACAACAGTTCAAAACCGTGTATATGCTCTATTATACCCAAGAACGAATAACTAAATGGATTGATCCCAATGGCACAAATATGAATGACAAATGTAAATGTGCAAAGTGCGGATTGGTTGCTGCTGACATCCTGCACACGTTTATTACTTGTCCAGGTCTGACTGCTTTTTGGAAGGATGTTTTTTGTATAATAACCAATCATTTAAAAATTAATATACACTTAACGGATAAAGAATTGATACTTGGCTATAAGCCAGATGTAGCTCTGGGATTAAGATCTTTCATATCGATCATCATAGCAACAGCAAGACTTTGCATTGCCCGCGCATGGATATCCAAACTTCCACCCAGAGCATATGAATGGTGGGCAATGCTAAGGGAGGTTTTTGATAGAGAGATGTCTATTGCCAAGAGTAGAGGTGTCCGCTCTGGAAAGAAGTTTTACCGAATTTGGGGGCCTATGCTAAATTAGACTAAAGCAGGACTATAATGGTTTTGAATATTAACAAAATATTGTACCTTTCTTTTTTCTTGTGTGTATTTCCTACATGTTAATTTATCTAATGTATTATGATCCTCTTTGAAGCTCGGTCTGTGTTTCTGTTTCTTACGTTTACTCCTTGCGATAATAAAAAAAAATTTTTTTAAAAAGCACTGGCTCCGGTCCTGGTTAGTCAGAGTCAGTTACCACCAGTACCCCTCAGTAAAAAGTTGGGGGCACAGGAGGACTTTCTGCTCCTCTGTTGGTTCTTTCTGCACATCTCTTGCTTCTTCCTGCACTTTTCTTTGTCTTTCTGGACTTCTGTTGCCTCTTTCTGCATTTGTCTTGCTTCTTTCTGCGCTTTTCTTCTTCTTTCTTCACGTCCTGCCTTTGTAGGCATAGTTAGAAATTAGCATTTAAAAATTCTTTGAAATTCACTGAAAAAACCATAGGTTTCAGGCACGTTATAGTTAGAAATTAGCATTTAAAAAACCATTGAAATTCACTGAAAAAACCATAGGTTTCAGGCACGTTATAGTTAGAAATTAGCATTTAAAAAACCTTAGAAATTCACTGAAAAAACCATAGGTTTCAGGGACGTTATAGTTAGTTGGACATTTCACTCGTACAAAACCATAGAAATTCCCCTGTTATAGTTAGTTCAGCTAACTATAACTCGCGCCCGCAATGCACTGCTGATGACGTCACATATTACATCATTCATGACATGGTCAGTGACATCACTGATGACATCACTGATGACATCTCAAATGACATCACCTATGACATCACTGATGACATCATCCAGTGACTGTGTGTTTCTCTAAAGTTTAAATATGTTTAATATATATAGGGAAAGGCGTATTGAAGAATGAGTGGGTGTATAAGTGTCTGAATGGATGATTTAGTACGTGAGTGACTGACTCTACAAGTGAGTGATTAAACGTATCTTACTGAATGCATGGGTTAGTGACTAAACTGTGTGAATGTCTGTATCAGTCTGTTTGTTGGTGTGTAAGTGGATGCATGGATTTGCGAATAGCTACATGAGTGTCTATATGGGTTATTGATTGGTTCTCTGAGTATCTGTATGGCTGCCTGAGTGTTTGTGTGGGTGGGGTGGGTGTGACTCTATACATAGATGTGTGAGTGGGTGATTCACTGGGTGCTTGATTTCAAGAGTGCATCTGTGATGGACTGCTTGGGTGGGTGAGTGTGTGTATGGGTGTGTTAGTGAGTGAATGTATATCTCAGTGGTACATGTGCGAGTAACTACATATGTAAAAGGCAGTATATATGTGTGTTAGAGTATTTAAATGGCTATAAGTGAGAGTGTGTTATTGTGAGAGTGGCTGTATGGATGTGTGTGTGCTTGTATCAGTTATTGTATAAGAGCGTAAGAATGTGCTAGTATTTGTATGAGTAAGTGAGCTGGTGTGTGTATAACTGTATAGGTGAGTAAATAGGTGTGTGATTAATTTTTTGCATGACTGACTAGGTGTGTGAGTACCTCTATGAATGAGTGGCAGTGTGTGAGTGTTTATATAGGTGTATGAGTGCATATGATAGTCCTGTACTGAGTGACTGTAAGTATGAGTGACTGTACAGGTGAGTGAGTGGATGTGTGTGTAGACCTAAGAATCAGTGAGTGGGTATGTAGTTTTTGGTGTTGGAGTGTCTATGGTTTTGAGAATGGCAGTCTGTAATTTAGAGTGGGTGTATCAAAAGTTATATTAGGGTGTGAGAAGATGCATGAAATTATCACATGGATGATGTCATCAGTGATGTCATTTGAGATGTCATCAGTGATGTCATCAGTGATGTCACTGACCATGTCATGAGTGATGTAATATGTGACGTCATCAGCAGTGCATTGCGGGGCGCGAGTTATAGTTAGCTGAACTAACTATAACAGGGAATTTCACGGGTTTTGTACGAGTGCAATGTCCAACTAACTATAACTGTCCCTAAAACCTATGGTTTTTTCAGTGAATTTCAAAGGTTTTTTAAATGCTTATTTCTAACTATAACGTGTCTGAAACCTATGGTTTTTTCAGTGAATTTCAAAGGTTTTTTAAATGCTAATTTCTAACTATAACGTGCCTGAAACCTATGGTTTTTTCAGTGAATTTCAAAGGTTTTTAAATGCTAATTTCTAACTATAACGTGCCTGAAACCTATGGTTTTTTCAGTGAATTTCAAAGGTTTTTTAAATGCTAATTTCTAACTATAACGTGCCTGAAAACTATGATTTTTAAGTGAATTTCAAAGGTTTTTTAAATGCTAGTTTCTAACTATGCCAACAGAGGTAGGACATGTGAAGAAAGAAGAAAAAACGCACAGAAAGAAGCAAAAGATGTGCAGAAAGAACCAACAGAGGAGCAGAAAGAGGCCTTGTTGCAAAATCATCCTGTGCCCACAACTGTTTCAGACGGGTACTGGTGGTAACTGACTCTGACTAACCAGAGCCAGTGCGTGTTTGCACAGTGGTGAAGGGAGGGGGCCTAAGGTGACATGTGTGCAAACGCGCCCCGTGGCGCATTTTAAGTTGCGGGATTAAGTCCCCTTGAATCCTAAGGGTCCCTGGGGCCCAACTAGCCCCCAGGTACCTACAGTTAGGACCACAGAGCTGAGTTGCAGAGAGGCGTTCCGAGGCCACGCACCTTTTTCACCTCTCTGCAACGCAACTCTGTTGTGCTTACTGAAGGTACCTGGTGGGCTAGTTGGCCCCCAGGATTCAAAGGGAATTAACTCCCCAACTTAAAATGCACCACAAGGCATGTTTGCGCACATGTCACCTGAGGCCCCGCCCTCCCTTCACCACTGTGCAAACGCGCCCCGTGGCGCGTTTTAAGTTGGGGGATTAGGTCACCTTGAATCCTGAGAGTCCCTGGGGCCCAACTAGCCCACCAGGTACTTCCAGTAAGCACCACAGGCCTGTGTTGCAACGCCTGTAACAAATTGTGCAGTTGTGTTTAGGTAGTGAAGAGGGTCGTGCTGGGGGTAGTGTTTTAGGGTTTAGGATAGTGCAGTGGTGTTTGTGTAGTGTAGGGGGTCATGCTGGGGGTAGATTTAGGGTTTAGGGTAGTGCAGTGGTGTTTGGGTAGTGTAGGGAGTCATGCTGGGGGAGTGTTTTAGGGTTTAGGGTAGTACAGTGGTGTTTGGGTAGTATAGGGGTCGTGCTGGGGTTAGTGTTTTAGGGTTTTAGGGTTTAGGGTAGTGCAGTGGTGCTTGGGTAGTGTAGGGGATACTGCTAGGGGTAGTGTTTTAGGGTTTAGGGTAGTGCAATGGTGTTTGGGTAGTGTAGGGGGTACTGCTGGGGGTAGTGTTTTAAGGTTTAGGGAAGTGCAGTGGTGTTTGGGTCGCGTAGGGGGTACTGCTGGGGGTAGTGTTTTATGGTTTAGGGTAGTGCAGTGGTGTTTGGGTAGTGTAGGGGTTCGTGCTGGGGGTAGTTTTTTAGGGTTTAGGGTAGTGCAGTGGTGTTTGTGTAGTGTAGGAGGTCGTGTTTTAGGGTTTAGGGTAGTGCAGTGGTCTTTGGGTAGTGTAGGGAGTCGTGCGGGGGTATTGTTTTAGAGTTTAGGGTAGTGCAGTGGTCTTTGGGTAGTGTAGGGGGTTGTGCGGGGGTAGTGTTTTAGGGATTAGGGTAGTGCATTGGTATTTGGGTAGTGTAGGGGGTCATGCGGGGGTAGTGTTTTAGGGTTTAGTGCAGTGCAGTGGTGTTTAGGTAGTGTAGGGGGTCGTGCTGGGGGAGTGTTTTAGGGTTTAGGGCAGGGCAGTGGTGTTCGGGTAGTGTAGGGGGTCGTGCTGGGGGAGTGTTTTAGGGTTTAGGGCAGTGCAGTTGTGTTCGGGTAGTGTAGGGGGTCGTGCTGGGGGAGTATTTTAGGGTTTAGGGTAGTGCAGTGGTGTTCGGGTAGTGTAGGGGGTTATGCTGGGGGTAGTGTTCTAGGGTTTAGGGCAGTGCAGTGGTGTTCGGGCAGTGTAGGGCGTCGTGCTGGGGGTGGTGTTTTAGGGTTTAGGGCAGTGCAGTGGTGTTCAGGCAGTGTAGGGGGTCGTGCTGGGGGTGGTGTTTCAGGGTTTAGGGCAGTGCAGTGGTGTTCGGGCAGTGTAGGGGGTCGTGCAGGGGTGGTGTTTCAGGGTTTAGGGCAGTGCAGTGGTGTTCGGGCAGTGTAGGGGGTCGTGCAGGGGTGGTGTTTCAGGGTTTAGGGCAGTGGTGTTCGGGCAGTGTAGGGGTCATGCTGGGGGTGGTGTTTCAGGGTTTGGGGCAGTGCAGTGGTGTTCGAGCAGTAAAGGGGGTCATGCTGGGGGTGGTGTTTCAGGGTTTAGGGCAGTGCAGTGGTGTTCGGGCAGTGTAGGGGGCGGTGCAGGGGGTGGTGTTTCAGGGTTTAGGGCAGTGCAGTGGTGTTCGGGCAGTGTAGGGGGTGGTGCAGGGGGTGGTGTTTCAGGGTTTAGGGCAGTGCAGTGGTGTTCAGGCAGTGTAGGGGGTCATGCAGGGGTGGTGTTTCAGGGTTTAGGGCAGTGCAGTGGTGTTCGGGCAGTGTAGGGGGCGGTGCAGGGGTGGTGTTTCAGGGTTTAGGGCAGTACAGTGGTGTTCGGGCATTGTAGGGGTGGTGCTGGGGCTGGTGTTTCAGGGTTTAGGGCAGTGCAGTGGTGTTCGGGCAGTGTAGGGGGTCGTGCTGGGGCTGGTGTTTCAGGGTTTAGTGCAGTGCAGTGATGTTCGGGCAGTGTAGGGGGTCATGCTGGGGCTGGTGTTTCAGGGTTTAGGGCAGTGGTGTTCGGGCAGTGTAGGGGGTCATGCTGGGGCTGGTGTTTCAGGGTTTAGGGCAGTGGTGTTCGGGCAGTGTAGGGGGTCTTGCTGGGGCTGGTGTTTCAGAGTCTAGGGCAATGCAGTGGTGTTCGGGCAGTGTAGGGGGTCTTGCTGGGGCTGGTGTTTCAGGGTTTAGGGCAGTGCAGTGGTGTTCAGGCAGTGTAGGGGGTCATGCTGGGGGTGGTGTTTCAGGGTTTAGGGCAGTGCAGTGGTGTTCGGGCAGTGTAGGGGGTCGTGCTGGGGCTAGTGTTTCAGGGTTTAGGGCAGAGCAAAGGTGCTCAGGCAGTGTAGGGGGTTGTGCTGGGGGTGATGTTTCAGGGTTAGGGCAGTGCAGTGGTGTTAGGGCAGTGTAGGGTGTCGTGCTGGGGGTGGTATTTCAGGGTTTAGGGCAGTGCAGTGGTGTTCCGGCAGTGTAGGGGGTCGTGCAGGGGGTGGTGTTTCAGGGTTCAGTGCAGTGGTGTTCGGGCAGTGTAGGGGTCGTGCTGGGGTGGTGTTTCAGGGTTTAGGGCAGTGCAGTGGTGTTCGGGCAGTGTAGGGTGTCGTGCTGAGGGGTGGTGTTTCAGGGTTTAGGGCAGTGCAGTAGTGTTTGGGCAGTGTAGGGGGTCGTGCAGGGGGTGGTGTTTCAGGGTTTAGGGCAGTGCAGTGGTGTTCGGCCAGTGTAGGTAGTCTTGCTGGGGGTGGTGTTTCAGGGTTTAGGGCAGTGCAGTATTTTTCGGGCAGTGTAGGCGGTCGTGCTGGGGCTGGTGTTTCAGGGTTTAGGGCAGTGCAGTGGTGTGCGGGCAGTGTACGGGGTTGTGCTGGGGATGGTGTTTCAGGGTTTAGGGCAGTGCAGTGGTGTTTGGGCAGTGTAGGGGGTCGTGCTGGGGGTGGTGTTTCAGGGTTTAGGGCAGTGCAGTGGTGTTCGGGCAGTGTAGGGGGTCGTGCTGGGGCTGGTGTTTCAGGGTTTAGGGCAGTGCAGTGGTGTTCGGGCAGTGTAGGGGGTCGTGCTGGGGCTGGTGTTTCAGGGTTTAGGGCAGTGCAGTGGTGTTCGGGCAGTATAGGGGGTCTTGCTGGGGGTGGTGTTTCAGGGTTTAGGGCAGTGGTGTTCGGGCAGTGTAGGGGGTCTTGCTGGGGGTGATGTTTCAGGGTTTAGGGCAGTGCAGTGGTGTTCGGGCAGTGTAGGGGGTCGTGCTGGGGGTAGTGTTTTAGGGTTTAGGGTAGTGCAGTGGTGCTTGTGTGGTGTAGGGGGTCGTGCTGGGGGTAGTGTTTTAGGGTTTAGGGTAGTGCAGTGGTGTTTGTGTAGTGTAGGGGTCATGTTTTAGGGTAGTGCAGTGGTGTTTGGGTAGTGTAGGGGGTCGTGCTGGGGGTAGTGTTTTAGGATTTAGGTTAGTGCAGTGGTGTTTGGGTAGTGTAGGGGGTCGTGCTGGGGGTAATGTTTTAGGGTTTAGGGTAGTGCAGTGGTGTTTGTATAGTGTAGGGGGTCGTGCTGGGGGTAGTGTTTTAGGGTTTAGGGTAGTGCAGTGGTGCTTGTGTAGTGTAGGGGTCGTGCTGGGAGTAGTGTTTTAGGGTTTAGGGTAGTGCAGTGGTGTTTGTGTAGTGTAGGGGGTCATGTTTTAGGGTAGTGCAGTGGTGTTTGGGTAGTGTAGGGGTCGTGCTGGTGGTAGTGTTTTAGGATTTAGGTTAGTGCAGTGGTGTTTGGGTAGTGTAGGGGGTCGTGCTGGGGGTAGTGTTTTAGGGTTTAGGATAGTGCAGTGGTGCTTGTGTAGTGTAGAGGGTCGTGCTGGGGGTAGTGTTTTAGGGTTTAAGGTAGTGCAGTGGTGTTTTTGTAGTGTAGGGGGTCATGTTTTAAGATGCAATGCTCCAATACCTGACCAGTCTGCACTACATAAAACTGCAAAAAACTAAAAATAAAAAGTGTTTTGCACACTTTTGTCATTGGGCTATATGTGGGCTACATCTTGGTAATATTTGTGCTACATTTGGGCTCTTTTTTCACTGGTGGCCATCTTGGAAGACTTCTTTGTTATGAAGTTTCCTAATTTCTTCATTTACTGCAGTCTCCTCAGTAGGAAATGCTTTCAGTTTTTTACTTTGATTCCATCAAGAAGGCATTCAGATGTGTCTCACATCTGCCATAAATTCAGAATGTTAGCACTCTAGTTGCTCATTAGATCACTGGAGTAAAGCTACTGCTCACCAGGGAGTTAACTGGTAGTCTGCTGCTGGTATTGAAAGTGATTGTTTCAGTCTGCATGTCAGAATTTTCTAATGAAATAGAAGAGGATTTGAGATCTCACTTAAAACATGCCCTAATTTTTCTTTCTGCAGCACTAACCATAATTTCTATTTCAAAAAGAACCCCTCATTTTGTTCCTTTTTAAATTAAATGTTTTAAGTGTTACCGGTTTATTCCAATCAAGATGGCTTCAGGTGTGCCATACTTTTGTCATAAGTAAGGCTGTTAGCGCTCTAGTTGTTCTTTAGAACACTCTGGGAAGCTGCAGTAGAACACAAAGGCATCAACTGGCAGGCTGCTCCTGTTGAAATATAACAGGAAGATATTTGAGATCACACTTGAAATATGTCCTAATTTTTCTTTCTACAGCACTAACCATAATTTCTATGACAAAATGAACCCCATCATTTTGTTCCTTTTTAAATTAAATGTTTTAAGTGTTACCAGTTTATTCCAATTAAGATGGCTTCAGGTGTGCCATACTTTTGTCATAAGTAAGGCTGTTAGCACTCTAGTTGTTCTTTAGAACACTCTGGGAAGCTGCAGTAGAACACAAAGGCATCAACTGGCAGGCTGCTCCTGTTGAAATATAACAGGAAGAGATTTGAGATCACACTTGAAACATGTCCTAATTTTTCTTTCTATAGCACTAACCATAATTTCTATGACAAAATGAACCCCATCATTTTGTTCCTTTTTAAATTAAATTGTTTAAGTGTTACCAGTTTATTCCAATCAAGATGGCTTCAGGTGTGCCATACTTTTGTCATAAGTAAGGCTGTTAGCACTCTAGTTGTTCTTTAGAACACTCTGGGATGCTGCAGTAGAACACAAAGGAATCAACTGACAGTCTCTGCCCTTGTTGGATGTACATGTTTTACTGAGAATGTCAGACTTCATTCTCACATGAGTGAGAAAGATAATGTGAATTTACAGAAAATATGCTCTCATTTTAGCTTCTGGAGCACCTTCCAAACCTCCATGGGACAAGCATGAGAAAATAGTTTTCTCTCAAACATGATTCATGATATCCCAGCAGAAGGTTTTTCACATGGTAAAATCACCTTAGAATACACCACAATTCCTAAAATTAGTATGGTACCATCAACAAATAAATTCTAATGTAACTAAAGCCTGTTATCACCCTTTATAGTTCTCCTTTTGGTGACCTTCAAAATCTTCTATTCACTACAATGCATTTCAATGAGGTACTATCATTTATATTGGTCCCAAGATGGCTGCCAGCAATTCCAGGATGAAGTGCTGACAGCCAATCAGATCTCACGATGACATGTGTGGTTAGGCTCCGCCCAGATATATATGTGACTTTACTTTTGATTTTCTCAGGAACTACTGAACGGATTTACACCATTTAAGCAAAAGGCACGACACTGAACCAAGGGCTACCTCTTTGCCAAATTTGGTGTAATTCCGTTCAGCAGTTCGGGCTGGAGCTGCGACTAAAGGTTCCTATGGAAAAATGAATGGGGAAAACGCGTTTTGGGACCCCCCTTTTTTCTCGGCCCCCACTTGATGTATCACCCCGAGACTTTCAGGATAGGAGCGGACCGGAGCGCCCCAACAAGTTGGAAACTTTCGCAAAGATTCGTCAACCGGCGCCAACGTTATTTCAAATAGAATGTCGCGGATTTCCTATGGATAATAGGTTTTAACTATAACTATCTACTGGCGACCGCCAGTAGATAATATATATATATATATGTGTGTAAAGGAAATTTCCCAACTGTATCTGATTGAGGAGCCAGCACTCGTTATTGTGGGGGTTCTCTCGTTTATTGCGTTGGTTACAGCATACACGCGAACATTACAGGGACGCGTTTCGGCAGTCAAGCTGCCTTTCTCAACCCCCACAATAACGAGTGCTGGCTCCTCAATTAGATACGGTTGGGGAATTTTCCTTTACATTTCTAAGCGCTAGCGGTAGCGCCACCTTTCAAGTACCACCAGCGATCTGGCAGCACGCCAGCATACCGCAATTTGGATTTCGAATACATATATATAGAGAGATATATATATACACAACTTACCCATACTTACATATACTTACCAATAAAGTGTGGTAAAGGCTTTCATAGTAAAGGAATTTGTGGTAAAAGCATATGCATGGTAAAGGCATTGCGTTGTAAAGGCAATGCGTGGTAAAGGCATTGCGTGGTAATGCCTGCATTGTAAAGGCTGTTTCCCATTATTATCAATATTGATAGCCTGTTACAATGGTCCTATTGCGTTTTAAGGCTGCGTCCCCACATGTAAAAGCAATTTATTTGGGTCCCCTTAAAATCAGAAACATATTTTCTCAAATTGATTCTGTGAATTATTAACTGCTGCAAGCAAGTCAAAAATGTATGAGGCTTGAGGCACACTCTCTAACAAATATAAACAAATTTGATTTGCAGCCTTTGCACAGGTATCACAACCAAAAGTTTTGCAGATTTTATTGTAGATGGTAAATACCAGCTGAGATAAAAAGCACATCACCTGGATACATTTCAGCAGGTCAAACCTGCCAGGGGTTACTGTGGAAATTACCAGGTAAATACTGGGATATGCTGATCTTTATATTATATTCCATTGTTATGGGATCCACTGGGAATTCACGATAATTATTAAACCAGATAAACTTTGAACACCGGGTTCTGGATTTTATTGGGTATTGATAATTACAGCAATGAGCGCTCGCAATGGAGGCTAAAATGTATGCAGGTTAAAATGAGGCAAATAAACCAACCGTTTCATATGACAATGAATTATTTTAGCATTGTATCTTACTAATTCATACAATAGATCCCTTGAGTGAAACATATTGTAAGCAAAGATGCCAGAATGTATAAAGAACGTCAGTGAACATCAAAGACATTATGACAAAAATTAACTCTTTCATTTTACTTTGCCAGATTATGGAAGTTGAGCACTCACAGTTTTGTCTTTAATTTGCAGGTAATGGGTTTAAGGCAAATTCAGCCTAAGGTAGGTAAATAGATCGCCATTTAATTGGATTAGAGTGATGTTAGTTATGTACCATGCTCAGAAATTGCAACATCGTAGTATGAAGTGCCATATAAAATAAATATATTATTACATAGTGCCACCACTCTGGATCTTCGGTGCCCTTGACTATTCTCTTGTCAAGTGATTGAAAATCGAGGTCCCACTGGGAAAATGTATCCATAGGGCAGAAGCAAATGCTGGAGCTGTTTTAGTTATCTTTTTGAAAGTAGACGTACAGAGGGAAGGCTCTTTGTATGTTAATTGGCTTCCAAACTTCCTTTGTATAACATCCAGGTTTATTCTCTTATTAAGAGAACGTACATTTTTCAGTGGGTCAGAATGGTAATTTCCCCGCACAGTTTACATTGATTTATTTCCAGACTACACATTTAAATCTGAGTAAAAATATTTAGTCTTCTCTAAATTATTAATTCTGTATGCATCCCAGGAGAAAAAATGCACATTTGAATATCTTCTGATCTTATTAGAAGCAGTCCCCGAGCATATGTTGTTTGGGATTCTAGCTATATGCTTCTTTTCATGAGTGCTTCACGTGGGAGTTTTCATGTTTTGTTTTACAACCTACAGAGTTTCTCACTACTCTGTTTCTTACTTTTTTGAACACCAAGTGCTGATGTTGAAGAGCAAGACGGCACAAAAGAAATTGAGGGCGTGCTTGTTTGATGAAGAGATCATTAAAACATTGTTAACAAAATTTGGATTTGGTAAAGCATGACCAGTCAGCTCCCTTTTTAGTGACTGCGAGGCCAATCAGGACCTTCTATCTGAAAAAAGTGTTGATGAAGTGTTTTGGTTCAAAGTAAAAATATGTCCTTTATCATTGCATCACTGAATAATATTTGGATATCCATTTAAGCATGATGCAATCATTTTTTTTTAATTTACTTTAAAACGTGATGGTCTTCACTAGATCAGTGATTCGGGGGCCGATTTTTTGATGTGTCTCTAAAGTCCAGGCAATAAATAAAGATGCCTTTATATTCTGTATTTATCGAGACACAAGTGCTGCGCTTTAAAGACAGGGGTCAAATGCCAGGCTATGTATTTAGCTGCCTATTTGTTTAACACAGACACTAGTGTTTACAAAATCCTCCCACTTTGCAGTCAGGGAAAGTCAAATAAAGTGAATTTTGTGACAATCCTGGTGGGGTATATGAAGTGTAAAAGAGAAGCTGGAGGAAGTCATCTTTCAGCAGCGGCCGGCTCAGGGAAGCGCAGTGGCGCATGGCAGGGGGTGAAGCCGATGGAATAGGTATTATTTATTTATTTAATCATACCTATTCAGTCGTCCATCGACTTCCCCCCCTTCCACGCCCTGCCCCGCCTTACCGCGCTTACCTGAGCCGGCCGCCGCTGACAATTTTGCCAAACATACAACAAAATGTAAAATACCTGTAATGAACCGTACACATTCAGCAGTCAGGAAAGCAAAATTAAGCACATTTTTTTTTTTATTCTGAAGTGTGATGAAACAAAGATTTTAGTCGACTCAGAACAAATCAAGCCACTTCACTTGGTGATGAAGAAATAAGTATTCACTGAAAACAGATTTCCACACATTATCATTTGTGTGTGATTTTTCTATAAAATTGTATGCCTGTGCAAATTTAGTGCCCATTTCAATGGAAAATGTGCTGTCTGCAGAACAAAATGTGCTACCACCGATTCTTTATGACATTTTTTTTTAAAAACCTCCCTTCTCCTGTCCAATAAATCTATATGAGTGGCGAAAGTTTGTCGCACTAAAAAGTGGGTTGTGGTTCTGAAAACTTTTCACTAGTTTATGTGATGTAGGGCAATCCCACAACTACTGATCATTATGGAAATGGGGAGCAGCAAGTCAGGAGGGCCAATGTTTGGGGTTCCCATACCACAGTGGTGTATCATAGTTGCAGCTCCACCGCCAGCTTAATCACTTTGCATGGGAGACATTTCACATGTAAATAGGCAACTCCCCCAGCCCCTGCCTGCAAACTGATTCTCAGCTGCATCACAGATATAAAACTATCCTGGGGATAATCAGGGCTTCAAATGACTATGTACTGCCATGTACTGAAAATCTGCACTTCTTTGATTTGAGGGGCAGAGTACCTGCACTTCTCAGCAGAGGTTCAATACCTTTAATCAGAGAGTGCCAGCACTTCTCTGTAGCAAACAGTCACCCTGGTATAGTGAGTACTTACAGTTCTAGAGTTCTATTTCAAGCACCGGAAATAACCATAAGAGTACAATACTACTAGTGTTCAGCTGCAGGGCCTGTGAGGTCCCATCCAGTCAGTTAGTTGAGGGGTCTACATGGTATTTTGATACAAAGCTGCTACCATCCACTGAAAGCTGCTACCATCCACTGATGGTCATAGTATCAACACCACTCCAAAACTGCAGATGTAAGCCAGACTTATGGACCGAGGTTCAAGCTGGACCCAAAGCGAACATCTACTTCATCAGTTTGCCGCTGCTGTGGCATAACATCTAGAAAGCAATATGTAATTATCAAGGATACAAATATTTCTGCACAATAATATAATGTCCTAATTATCGATAACTCAATATCATGAAGTTAAGTACATATAGGTAAATATAAATTTAATATTCTTACCTCCACATCCATGTGCCTTGAAGAAGGTATATATTTTGGCAAGGTATAGATATGTGGAATTAAGTATAGTAAATCTGCACTTACCTACATATACTTACCATCACAATATTTTGGCACTCAATGTTTTGGCCACAATATTTTGAGTCCAAGGTATTCAGGTTGTATAACATACAAGGAGACCTCTGTGAAGTGATAATATTCTGCAATTCGTACATGTTTCCAAGCAATGGATTTTCAGTTTTGAAAACTGTTTTTGCAAGTTACTGTTTCAGTTATTGATAAACAATTTTTTCATTTATTTTGCTTATGATGACTGACCTTAAAAGCTCCTATGCTCCAAGCCAGACCCCATTTTCACTGAAAGCATCTTCTTTTGAGCAAATAAACATGCGTAACAACCACCTGGCATGATACACTTACCAACTCAATAAGGTGTGTGTGCTGCATTGTAATAGATGGGCCATATTATCAAAAGTGTCCATGGGGCTCAGTAGGTGTGTGCATCTGCTTTCTGTGCTCCCAGGACACTTTGGTAATATAGAAGGGGTTGCTGACACTTGTTCAGACCCTTCTCTAATAGAGATCACACTGATGGTAAATGTACACAACACGATCTTGAGGGGGTGTTCCCTCATGTTCATGGAGGTGTGGACCAATGACAATGAGATGGTTATGCTATATTATAAATGTGGGTGCAGAGGCAAAGAAGCTATCAGGAGTGTGGTGGCTGAGCGCCATAAGGAGGTGGTGCACAGGAAAACCTTACCCATTTCAAGCATACGCCTTATGGGGAGGCCTTAAACACTCTCATTTCAAATTATGATCTAATTCTGGCAAGTGACATTGTTCGCAAAGTGAAAGGTAAACAATCCAACTTTTATGGATAGTGCAAGAGGTAGCACTATAGATTTTATGTTTTTTAACAGCTAACAGCTGTGTTGGTACCATGTCTTCTTGATTTCCTAATTCTTGCAAAGTGTGCAAGTGACCATAATCCTCTTATTGTATCATTACACCATCAAATAAAAAATCCCACTAGAAATATATCCTACAAGATAAAGAACTCTAAGAATAAGGGTACAAAAACTAGATGTGCTAAGATGGATCTGGAAGCTTTTAATAGGTAGATTGTGTCTGAGAATATGGATACTGTTTTAAATAGTTTGTTGGTAGATGTAGCAGGTCACTCCATTTTAGCGGGTTTTGATATCATATGTAGGTCTGTTTCTGATAACCTGACCTCGACTAAACCCGTGATTAAAAGGTCGCCACATGGATGGTTCAATTCAGCTTGCACATGTGTGCATAAACAGTTAAAGCCAACCTTAAAAAATCACCCATGTTCTCTTAAGGATGTGAGAGCAGCGAGAAGGTCTCATAAAGATATTCTTGAGGTGAGAAAGAACGAGATCCGGGCCAAAGTATGGGAAGATCTGTCTGTACCTGTAAGGATGAGATATAATAACCTATTTTGGGAAACAAATAACCACCCTTTCTTTGCAGATCTAGATGCCCCGAAGGGAGAAACTCTGATTTCAGTGGATCTATGGGTGTCTAATTTCTCAGAAGTGTTTCAATCAGGTGATAGTCATTTATTACCTATCCCTTCAGTAAATTACACCAATATGTTTGACTTAGGTGTTCAGGTCTCCTCGTCTGTAATAGAAATAAAGGAAGTAGTTAGCGCCATTTGGAAAAGTGCACTTGGCAAAGTGCCAGGCCCAATTCGGGTTCCTGTCGACATTTTTAAATCTAACATTGAACTATGGGCGCCCCTATTAACCAATGTGTTCAGAAGTGCTGTGACGGTCCGATCCCTGATTCTTGGAAGACCGCCACAATTGTCCTCGATTTACAAAAAAAGGTGGATCGGCATTTACCATCATGTTACAGACCAATTTTCCTGCTTGATTCTAGTATGACATTCTTAGGTAGAATACTTTTGTCGCACCTGGAATCCTGGGCTGAAGATAATAAGATTCTGTCTAATGTGCAATTCGGCTTCAGATCAGACATTGGGACTATAGACCAGTGTCTAAAGTTCTATATGATAGTAGGGAAATATGTAATGGCCAAGAAAGGAGCCTTTTATATGGCGTTTATTGATTTATCCAGTGCTTTTGATCTGGTTAAGTGATCAAAACTTTGGGGCCTATTACGATGGCAGGCGGACTTTGTCCACCCGCCACCGTAACGGTAAACGGGGCCGACCGCCAGAGGTGCGGCGGTCCCGCCAGGCCCATTAGGATGCGACCGCCACCCTGGCGGTCACATCCCGCATCTATTACATTGCGGCGGGCGGTGCTTTAAGCAGCACCCGCCTCAATGTAAAAGCTACATGTTGTGCATTGGCATGCACAACGTGACAAGCACCGCGCGGTGCCTGCCACCTTGTGCGTGGCAATGAAGGGGGGTACCTATGGTACCCCCCAAGGGCAGCCACCCACCCCCCCACCCTCCCGGGGGCCTGCAACGGGCCCCCTAAGCCATTCACCGCATGCCTTTCCATGGCGGAGTCTCCGCCATGGAAAGGCATGTCACCGCAGGCATCATAATATGGATGCACCGCCACCATATTGTGTGCCTTTTCCACTTGGCTGGCAATCCGACCAGCGGAAAAGCGGCGGACGGTCTTTCCGTCTGCCGCGGTGCCCCTCGCCATACTAATATGGCGGGGGTGACACAGGGACATTTGGTGGGCGGATCGCCACCACCGGCCCGGCGGTGGCGATCCGCCCGTTATCCTAATGGGCCCCTTTGGGTTTTGATGGAGAAAATGTGGGTTGAGATGGAACTCCTCACCCTTATTAAATGCCTACACCAGGATTTATCAATCAGGGTTCATTGTGGTCTTCTGGGTGAAACTACCCTTCAAATTAGATCCACGCGGGGTGTGAGCCAGGGGTAATTCTAGCTCCTTTTCTCTTTCTTCCCTACATACACAGGATTTCTAAACATCTTACTGTGGTTTGAAAGCACATTCTCCGAATTGGTAGGCAACAATTCCCATTTTGCTGTACGCGGATGACGCGGTGTTGATTGCCCTCACAGCAAATTGCCTACAGGTCTTATTGGACTACTTCTCCTCTTACATGGAAGATTTGGATTTAAAAGTTAATCATTCCAAAGTGTTTATAATGACCTGTGGCCGCCGGAACACGAGATCTAAACACGTCATGGGGGAAACTCACATTGCGAAGGTGAATGGTTTTAATTATCTGGGAATTCTTATTAGTTCTTCTTTTAAATGAAACTCTCTTTTAATGGTATGGGTACAGCAGCTTAGAGGAATATCGAGGCAATTTTTAGATTTACCCATAGATTGGGTCAAAAACACATTAGTGAGATGATTAACCATTATAAAAAAACATATATATCTCAGCTGGGCTATATGGAGCAGGATTGTGGGATCACTCAAACCCAGGAAACCTTCAATGAGTAGAAAACAATTTTATGCGCAGGTTACTTGCAGTTCCCAATTGGACCGCTACCTTTATCTCCTTTTGTGGAAGACCAGATAGGACTTGCCCCCCTTTTGCTGTGGGTCAAGACTTGGGGAAAACTAGAAGCAGCCCTGGTAAGATCCTGCATTTCAGATTGATTGCCTCTGGATGGGGTGGCTCGGATCCCTTGGATCGCATGTTTGAAGAAAACATTTGAGGCAATAGGCTTGAAAGAGTTGTTTGATAAGCCTTGTGTGATTACTTGAAAATGTAAAGAGGAAGTTAAACAACAATTCCTCAATCATTGTATGGATCTGAGGTTACAGTGAGCTCAGGCATTGGTGTCAGTTGTAAGATATGCAACGCTTTCAACTACAAGTAATCTAGAACCCTATTTATCCTTTATTACAAACCCTATATTTCGCTTCTACCTAACGCTTTTTAGATTTGGTTTTACACACTTTAAGGTTGCTTTCCCTTTACAGTGTGTATAGTCACCTGATTTACCCCATGTTATTTCAATAATGTTGTAAATAAAAGCACATGTCAATTTATAATGTTTTGCCCTCTATATGCAGAAGCCAGGTGCTCTTTTTGGTCCCCATTTTGCATGGATTAAAATTGAGACAACATTAGGAAGGCCTGATGTTCTGACAGAAACTTTGTACCATTGAGACCTTTTATGCGGTTCTAAATGTTATTAGAAGGGCTTTGGCAATTCGGAAAAGGTATGAGGTGCTTGATGTATGAGTGTACTATCGATACTCTCACCATGCTTATTCCCATTTTTCATCTTATGAATTGTGTACCTGTTAATCTAAAAATTTCCAAACTACACCATTAGTAAACAAATATTTAAGTAAAGAGTCTAAAATAATCGCAATGTTAACAAATTAAAAAATAAATTAGAAATATTTTGATGTACACTAAAATAACCATTATTGAAACTTTATTAAAGATTTTATAAAAATATTCACATCTGCACATAAATATATATAAAAAAATTCATACAAATAAATTCTAACAATAACTTAAAAAATTATAACACATACAAGTATTTAACATTTTTTTTAATTTGTTCAAATATTTGCAAATATGTTCATTTTTAGTATAAAATGAATGAAAAAAATAATTCTGATTTAAAAACTCCCAACCTTATTCCCCTACAAACTCTACATTCCGCACCTAAACACTTTGAACATTTAAACCAACTATAAATACTTAAAATAAAAAATAAGTATTAACAAATAAATATTTTTAAAAAACAAAGATATTTACATTCAATTTATTTAAAAAAATTAAAAACATTAACTTTTTTAAATTAAATATTTCACATAAAGTACAACAAATATTTTTTAAAACAAAATTACAAAAATCTGATTTCAAAATTACTCCCCACCGCATTCCGCTGTAAAACTACAAATCCCGCTGATTAAACATTTTGCAAATTTAATGATCATATTACATACAATGATATTCAGCAATTAATTTTACGACAGAAACATACACTAAGAAAACAATGCAATATTTAAAACAACAATATTTTTGTCATCACAATATAAATGCAATGATATTGATGTATTACAATATTTTTTCGACTATATTTTGGCAAAACACCTGACTCAGCATTTCCTCTAAGTTCTCTTTCAGTACCGTCCATGCTCCAGCCGTTTAGGTAACTAACCACACCCTTTCCTGACAATAGCTCCACAGCTTTCACCTTTCTGGAACACCACATGCTACTATTTTTACTGAATGTGGCACATGGATTCCTGTCTATATGGTATCCTCCCTTATACATGATAAGCAACTCCTGACTCTGGTTGTTGTTCCTGCATAGCCAGAAAGTGGGTCAACCAGTCACAGTAAGAAGACCACATGCCATCCAGAGTGTATTCTTACATCCGTGACCTCCACTTACTGTTCCAGCCCACTGTGAAATGAGTGATCTGCCTATTAAATGGTATTCAAGAGTATGTATCCAGACAGGAAAAAAGGAATGTGTTTGGTAGCCAGAGAACTTTCTGCTTATTTATTTATTTATTTATATTTGCTTACAAGTGCAGTCTACAAATTCAATAATCTATAGGCGCTGTTGAAAGGAGGAGGAAAAATATTTACCTGAATTTCATTAATCTCCATGAGTGGTGTCATCTGTAACGTTCAAGTAGTTGCTTTTCTACTGAACTCTAAAAATGAGGGTTCATGCTTGATTTGTGTTTATGTACAATTCCATGTTTGTGGGCCCAGAATGGAGAAACTTTGAATCCTTTTACAGTGCAATGTTAAAGGAATCCATTTTTTGGATATCAAATGGCCCCTGGATGGTAGCAGAATAGGTCTGCACTAGGAAAGGGGTCTTGGGGCCACAAGCTTGAATAAAGTAAACAAAAGTCAGTCTGTAGTGCCAACTAGTGTCTGCTGTAACAATGAATGGAACATTAAAGTAAGACAGGTTACATGGGAGACTGATGAAGAAGCAAAGCTGCAATATAACTCCTAAAAGAGTCACCAGATGAAAGGTGCTTTGTGAATTCTACTCTTTCAGGGGACACTAAGATCTACATAAAGCAGAAGTGCAGAGAAACTACTCTTCCGGAAGCCTCACCATGCCTTTAATCCACTATCCTACACTTCAGCATTTCTTTAATCCACTATCCTACACTTTAGCATTTCTTATCTCGAACAAATACATTTTTCTCTATCTTCCTTTAGGCAACAGTGCGCGATTTTGCCTTTTAATTGATTGTAGATAAATAGTTGACTTGTTTAATAGCTGTTGCTTATTTACATGACCAGCTCGTGGTTATTCTGTCCCCATATCTCCTATTGATTCTGTTGTGGTTTCTTCAAAAAACCGGTGCCTGGTGCATCGGTTGAAAACTGTTTTCCTTTTTTAGCGTGCAAAAAAATAACTAGGTGTCTAGATGCAAATGTATATGTTGTGTGCATGTTGATTATATATGTGGCCGCTGTTAAAGTTCCTGTTACATTGACCACGCCCTGCCACCTCTCGTCCCCTGCCCATGTCTTATTTTAACTCGTGCTTGAATAGTCCATTGTGACATTGAGGGGCCGATTCCGATCTCGGTCGGAGGCGCACCCAATACCATTCGGTCGGGAAAAAAGCCATGCGAAAGCCTGTTTCCCGACCGATCCGTACAGCACACCGAACGAGTAAGTACGATGCGCACAACAGCACATAATCCGGCCGAGCCGTACTCACCCAAACCAGGTCCTGTTCTCCGACCGAGGCGAATCCGGAAACGCTGAATCGAGTCGCACGGAAGGGTAAATGCAGCTCCGTCCGGCCGAACAAGTACGATGCGCTTCCCGTACGCGCCGAACCCGTCGCTACGCACGGCACGTCAAAGCATCCGGGAGAGGCGCACATAAGCTCCGATTCGTGCCACAACACGATCCACGGCTACGAGACGAACACGCCAGCGACGAGGACGACGCGAAGCGACGAGGACGATGCGAAGCGACGAGGACGACGCGAAGCAACGAGAAGGACGTACGACACGAACCAACCATGAATCCCTTCGTCCCGATCATACCAATATTCTACATTTACTACCGGAACAGGCACGGACGCGTACGGCGCAGAAGGTAAGTCAGACACCAACCACAAAACACATACAACACGTACACGACACATCACACACACACAGAGGGATGCAGAATATACTTACACCAGCAACAGCAGCACCATAGGGGCGGGATGCCCATCACCAATGCCACATATGCACACAGGGGCCTGAATGCGCACCACCATCCCTACCCGGGGGGCAGGATGCCTACCACCACCCTTAGCCAGGGGGGGCTGGATGCCTACCACTACTACCACCCTGAGCCAGGGGGGGCTGGATGCCTACCACTACTACCACCCTGAGCCAGGGGGGGCTGGATGCCTACCACTACTACCACCCTGAGCCAGGGGGGGCTGGATGCCCACCACCACCCTTAGCCAGGGGGGCTGGATGCCCACCACCACCCTTAGCCAGGGGGCTGGATGCCTACCACTACTACCACCCTGAGCCAGGGGGCTGGATGTCTACCACTACTACCACCCTTAGCCAGGGGGCTGGATGCCTACCACTACTACCACCCTGAGCCAGGGGGCTGGATGCCTACCACTACTACCACCCTGAGCCAGGGGGGCTGGATGCCTACCACTACTACCACCCTGAGCCAGGGGGCTGGATGCCTACCACTACTACCACCCTGAGCCAGGGGGGGCTGGATGCCTACCACTACTACCACCCTGAGCCAGGGGGGGCTGGATGCCCACCACCACGCTTAGCCAGGGGGGGCTGGATGCCCACCACCACCCTTAGCCAGTGGGGGCTGGATGCCTACCACTACTACCACCCTGAGTCAGGGGGGGCTGGATGCCTACCACTACTACCACCCTTAGCCAGGGGGGGCTGGATGCCTACCACTACTACCACCCTTAGCGAGGGGGGGCTGGATGCCTACCACTACTACCACCCTTAGCCAGGGGGGGCTGGATGCCTACCACTACTACCACCCTTAGCCAGGGGGGGCTGGATGCCTACCACCACCCTTAGCCAGGGGGGGCTGGATGCCTACCACTACTACCACCCTTAGCCAGGGGGGGCTGGATGCCTACCACCACCCTTAGCCAGGGGGTGCTGGATGCCTACCACTACTACCACCCTTAGCCAGGGGGCTGGATGCCTACCACTACTACCACCCTTAGCCAGGGGGCTGGATGCCTACCACTACTACCACCCTTAGCCAGGGGGGCTGGATGCCTACCACTACTACCACCCTTAGCCAGGGGGCTGGATGCCTACCACCACCCTTAGCCAGGGGGGCTGGATGCCTACCACTACTACCATCCTTAGCCAGGGGGCTGGATGCCTACCACCACCCTTAGCCAGGGGTGCTGGATGCCTACCACTACTACCACCCTTAGCCAGGGGGGGCTGGATGCCTACCACTACTACCACCCTTAGCCAGGGTGGGCTGGATGCCTACCACTACTACCACCCGTAGCCAGGGGGGCTGGATGCCTACCACTACTACCACCCCCACTCATAGGATGGACAATGCATGACACAACCAGCACACCACAACCTAGGGAATGCAAGAAAAAGACATCCCCCAACACCATGACAAGCGTGTGTAGACTGTGTCAAATGCCTACAACACCGAACATGACTTTGAACATACAATGTGACCCCCTAGCACATGTGCCACACATATATGTGTGTGGCACCCACAATGCAAGCAGGCCATGACCATTGTGGCAATGGGGTCCAAACCCCCATCATCACAGTGACCAAAATGTAAGTGTGGGGTCCATAGCTGAAGCACATTTTGAACATTGTGGCAATGGGGTCTAAACCCCCATCATCACAGTGACCAAAATGTAAGTGTGGGGTCCATAGCTGAAGCACATTTTGAACATTGTGGCAATGGGGTCTAAACCCCCATCATCACAGTGACCAAAATGTAAGTGTGGGGTCCATAGCTGAAGCACATTTTGAACATTGTGGCAATGGGGTCTAAACCCCCATCATCACAGTGACCAAAATGTAAGTGTGGGGTCCTGAGCTGAAGCACATTTTGAACATTGTGGCAATGGGGTCTAAACCCCCATCATCACAGTGAGCAAAATGTAAGTGTGGGGTCCATAGCTGAAGCACATTTTGAACATTGTGGCAATGGGGTCTAAACCCCCATCATCACAGTGACCAAAATGTAAGTGTGGGGTCCATAGCTGAAGCACATTTTGAACATTGTGGCAATGGGGTCTAAACCCCCATCATCACAGTGACCAAAAGGTAAGTGTTGACAAAGAAAGAGGTGCAACTGCCAAACTGCATGGATGATTCCTGGTCACAGAACAAAAAACACATCAGTGGCAAAGTCGTGTATGTGTCCCATTGCAACATAAATTGGGTGAGCCAAATACTGCAGTGCAAATAAGACATACCTTTGGCCATGTGCAGACAAACAACACCCATGGGGGCTGACACCGTCAACATTCATCAATGACACAATGACAGAAGTGACCATCAGAATGCAGACCCACATATTTGCACCAATGGGCACACAAATGCTGATACCCTGTGGAGACTGCAGATGTGAGGTGAACAGATACCATACCATGGCAGCAATGGGACACACAAACCATGATCATTGTGCTGACCGATGACCTAGGAGTCCCAGGGACAGCAGGGGAAACCCACCAAACTACATACAGCCAATGGCACACCCAAGATATGCCAATGCAGTGGTGCAGATGCACAAACACAAACAGGCAGACCCACACTGCACATCATACACAACAGGTGAGGGGGGTGCCAGTGTCCCCAGGCAACCACACAACACATGAGGAGACCTGAATACCAATCATACAGATGTGCATACAGTGCCACACAAAGGTAACTCATGGATCCAAATCCCCTATGTGGGCAAGCAGGCATTGTCAGATGAGAGGGAGCACAAATCACACATGTCACACAGGCACGTAGGAACAGCAACTGACACAGCAAGACACAGACACACCACAGCACCACCCCCAGGGCCCCCACAATGTGGTGACCCTGGGCTGCATTACAATCCCACTGTGATGACAAAGCTAAATGTGGTTCACACTGTGAACCACAGTCATGTGTCCTGAGCAACAAACTACCATCACACCTACACAAGCACAAATCAATCAGCATGGCCAGTAAGCCAAGGCCAACATGGAGGCCGGGGCCTAGCCGGGCAACAACTCTCATCTGCACACACTCAACACCACACCCCTCGACCTCCAACAATGTGCAGCAGTGAAGTACACATGCACTGGTGACATTGCACATGCACCCATGACTATTCCAGGGTGGTGGGTGGGAACCAAGGTGCAGAAACACATGACACATGGCCACTCAACAAGACTCCTGAATGTCTGACACACTGCACACTACGCTGTACATGGACATGACGGCAATACCACACCAACCAATGGGATCCCAGCCACAGTCACACACCAATGAAGAAGCCAAGGTCACCCACAAAGAACACACATAGACAACAACCAACATTGCAGCCCGGACCCTGAGGAGTGCCAGCAGTCACACACACAACGTGTCACAATCACTGAAAGATAACACAAACTGGAAATCACATGACAGGGGCAAACAACAAGTGCCAAGGGGAAACCTGACTGTGACCCATCTGCGTCTGCACACAAACTCAGCCCTGACAGCAAACACACCTATGGGTGACACCCTGATGACCAGTAATGTGCCATGCACCCACATCACAGAGAACCCAGGGAGAAGACTTTGGGGGAACATAGGTCAACTCAGCTAGCATCACAAACAGGTACAACACTAGGGATCACAGCATGCACAGCTAAACGGAAGTGAACACACAGACATGCACATACAACACACACCTTGGGCGCAGGCAATGTCACAGGAGTACACACTGCCATGAGGGGACTCCACTCCTGTGTGAGGAAAGCTGTGCCATATGTTGCCTCAGTAGGGCCCCATCATGTCAGTTGAGCACTTGGTCACACAATCAACAATTAGCACCAAATGAGGGCTCCCGTCACATCAGCCTGGTCATGGAAGTGCCAACGGAATCATCAGCACAGATCCAATACACTTGTATAGCAATGTTGCACTGACAACACAGATGAGTCCTTCCCCATTGATGCCCAAACCTGCATGTCCAGTGGAGATGGCCACACAGTCAGGGAAGTAGACGAATTGAACAATGGCAGGCACAACAGATGTGCAGGGGTGGAAGCCACAGATGTGAAATAGCTAATCTAAGTAGGAAATCCCATTGCCAAATACTGAACACATGACACCCTCAGATGCTGCTATGGATGACATGGATACACCACAGGATAGGACACATTCCCCCTGGACCACATGGGTTCCTGCACAGTAACACTTCATTATCATGAGACCAAATATCAACATCACTGCAGCAAGGGCATGGTTAGCATCATCAACAACATGTACATCAGAAGCATAAGCACTAGAGAACAGAAAGTTGCTTTATTCAGCATATGTGTGGAATGAAAACAAAGTCCAGAAAAAACACAAAGGCCAATGGCCAGTCCATTGTAAAAGTCCAAACAGGGTGACAGTGGCAGATGTCACCCTACGCATGCCTGCACAAAACCAGGGACAATCCACTAGGAGGGGCAACCGGGGGCAGGCCAGGCACCGCAGGGACAGGATCAGGGCTCACCAGGAGGAAGCAGGGAAGGGGTGGTGGGTGCTGGAGAGCCACTGACAACTGCAGTGGAGGTGTCTGACATGGTGTGTGCCGGCACAACTGGGGGCATGACTCGGATGTTGTGGGTGCCGGCACGACTGCAGTGGACCCTGCAGATGGAGTGGACAGGTCCGCCACTGCAGTGCCCAAGTCAGACAGGGTGGTAGTGGACTCCACTGCAGTGCCTACCACCAGGGGAGGAGAATGGGGAACAGGCAAGGTGGGCTGGACAGAGGGGGAGGACACCTCACCACATCAGTGGCACAGACAAGCGCAGCGGGGGGTGTGGTGCCGGGAGAGCAAGTGCCGGGGGAGAAGGCCGGATCCTCTTGGGGATGGTATATCTGGGGGTGGGGGAACCTGGGGCAGGGTGTGGTGGGGGCACCTGTGGAGTGGGGGCCTGAGGGATGGAGGAAGGAGACCTGGTGCCTGAGCTGCAGGGCGGCGGCGGGGTCTTGCTCTTACGACTCCGGGGGACTTGCGGGTGGGGGCCTCAGTCTGTCTGCGCCTGGGGGAGGGTGTCCGGGGGCGAGGGCACTCTGCTCCGTGTGGGTGGGCTTCTTCTTCCCCTGGATGCTGGAGCAGCTGGATCGGAGGGGAAGAGGCCGAGGTCACTGAGGAAGAGGCGCTGGGTCTTTGGGGTTGCAGGTGAGGCAAGGGAGGGTGTTTTGGAGGGAGAGGCAACTGAGGACTGCGCAGTGCTCGTGGATGCGTGTGTGTGTACCAGGGCCCCATCCCCTGTGAGTCTGGTTTCAGTCCCCTGACTGTGCGTGCGTGTGCGTTTTGTTTGTGGCGTGTGTGTCTGTGTGCTGGATGTGTGTGTGCTGGTGTGTGCCTGTGCCGGTGTGTGTGTGCTTGGGACGGGTAAGGTGCTGGGGAGTGTGGATGGAGCAGAGGCAGGAGGGGTGAGGGACTGTCTGAGGAGGGACACTGCTGCCGTCAGGGAGGAGTCCATGGACCTATTGCCCCTCTGTAGGTCAGACATGCCCGATGAGATGCTCCTCCATGAACGACACCAGCTGAGTCAACAGAGCGGTGTGCGCATGGAGGACACTCAGCATGGCTGTCTTCCCTACATGGAGCTGGCAAAGGAGGTACACAGACTCCTCACTCAGGGCAGCAGGGGACACAGGGGCAGGGGTGCGGTGCCTGGCCCAAAGGAGACACGTTCCCGAACATGGGAGCCTCCACGGACCTGGGGAATGGGAGCCGATGGGAGGGCGGTGGTGGTGCTGGTGGTGGCGGGGACAGCAACACTAGCTGGGGTGTGGTGGCTGCTGACACCCGCCTCCATAAGGGAGTCATCCTCCGAGTTGCTCTGGTCCTCAGCTGAGGTGGATGGTGCTGAGGACTCCTCGGTGTGGCTCCCTCGCCCTCTGTGCCACTGGGTCCCTCCGACCACTCCTCGGCTGCTGACCCAGTCTGGCTCTCCGGCTCCTCCTGGTCCGTGGAGCTGTCCCCTTCCGTGGCCGTGGATGTATCTGCAAACAATGGGGAAACAGACAGACATCAGTCACCTGCACCAAACGCACACACCACTGTGAGCACAGCACATTACAGAGCAAGCCCTGGCATCATTAGTTGTACATTGCTAAAAGTGCCCTAACTGAACAGGAGCAGCCAATTGTCAGTCTGATGCCAACCATGGCACTCACATCCCACATGGCCTTGCACCCATCTGTCTGGTGTCTGTTGGATTGCAACACCCCAGTGTGGACACATGCACCAACTACACAGTAGTTGGACAGTGCAGAGGACACGGTGTGGCATGTGGACATGCACACATCACAGCTCTTGCCACTGAGTCAGTACAGGTTTCCGGATGAAAGGGATGCCCAGAGTCAAATAGGAAATGCATGTGATGCATACCAGCGACAGACACCATGATGCACCCATGTCCTGATAGCCATCGCCACAATGGTGTGCATGTAGCACATGTCACTCCCCTGCAGGATCACCAATAAGTAGACACATGCCATGGCGGAGGCATGACTGCTAAGTCATACATCACTGTCTCAGTGATGTATGACTTGGCAGCCAGACAACAACACTCTGCACTGTGTCACAATAGTAGGTCATGGGGAATGCAAGTCCTGGAGCTGCACAAGTGCACATGTACATCCCCCACCAACACATCATCTTAACCCTCATCTGTCCAGGTCATACCTATTGGACATATGGGAGACCTGTGACACTACCCTCTGAACCTGAGCCCCTCACAATCTGCTGTGAATGGGGAACAGCTGCCTGAACTTCACATTCGCATACCCCAGTCTGCACGGGCAGCTGATCAAACACCTATGTGACACACAAGTATCGTCTCCTATGGTCACATCTCCAGGGGCATGCTGAGCCCCTACCAAGAAACACCCCAGCAGTCCTGGCAACTAATCCACAGCACACTGACACAGAGGCAGACACCTGAGGGGTCAAATCACTGCGCACAATGTGTCAGCTGATACACGGGAGTGGGAGTACAGAGTGCATTGCATGGCCTGGAGTAGGCATGACAGTCCTGCCCCACATGAATGAGGGATGAGCCCTGGACAGTGGATAGCTGGCTATGTATGTGTGACACACGTAATCTGCACACTCCTGGGGCCCAAACATTGTTCCCACCCGCTGCATGGGCGTGTGCCACATACCCCAGGCACATGTGGTGGCTCAGCTCAGCAAGTGGACCGCATATCAAAGCAACACGCAGATTACATGTCCGAACACAGGCGTTGTGTGAACAATGGACCCACCCATGATGCCCACAACAGAGTTAGGGAAACAGATGCTGTCCCCCACCTTTAGTGAAGCAAACTGCAAGGACACAGTCCCAAGTGACACAATTCCCTGAATGTAAGGGCCACACCTGGGTATCAGATGAGCAGTGGGCAGTGCACAATAGAGGGACATGGCTCCTGGACAACATGACTGCTGCACTGTGGCAGTTGAACCAGGCCAGAGGAGGGCACAAAGCATGTAATACAGAGTTCACAGTGCAGTCTTTGACTCACCCCCTCCTTGCTGCTGTCTGGCCTTCAGCTGCCCATCCAGGTCTGGAAACACCACCGCCAGGATCTGGAGCATGTGGGGGTCAGGGTCCGTGTTTCGCCCCTCCTGCGAGGAGGCGACAGCTTCAGCTGGACCCGTGCAATCCTCCGGGTCCAGCCCCGAAGGTCCTGCCACCTCTTCTGGCAGTTGCGGATCCGGCGCTTGTAGACCCCACGGACCGGACAGCCCGGACGATGTCCTTCCAGATCTCCTGCTTCCAATGGGCATTAACCTGTCAGGATGACAAAGTGAAAAGGCCATTACTACACATGCAACATATCCGTGCAAGACACAGTTGTATATACATGTCTCAATCACAGGGGCACATGATGTACACAGGCAGTGCAAAGCTGCCCATGGACAGTTTGCCAGACGTCACTACATGGTATCATTGCATGGGAAGTAAAACCTTGTTCAAATGCACTGTCACTGCACCATACCTGTCCAGTGCATGTCACTACACACTATGGGGGTGACAACTACTCAGTGAGCCTGCTAGCCAGTGGCGTGCAGACTTTCAGCCTTGCTAGTCAGACAATATGCACATTCAGAAAGGCAGTGCACAGAACACTCACCTGCTCCCCTGGTGTCCCATACAGCTTGCTGTACTGTGGAAGTAGGCTGTCCAGCAGGGCCTGGTTCTCCTCAAGGCTGAAGGCTGGGGCTCTCTCCACAGTACGTGCCATTGCAGGGTCCAGAGGGGCAGAGACAGCAGCAGTGCAGTGACAGATGTCGCCTGGAGCATGTAGTGCAGGCAAGTGAGCTCTCAGGGGAACAGCCAGCAATATATATGTGCTGGGGAGGCAGATACTGTCCCTTGTGTCCAAAGTGATAGGTCCAAGTCGTTTGCATCTTCTGAATCTGGCCAATCCATGGAATAGCAGCACCAATACATGCCCACAGCATCCTTCAAATCTTCAACTTCATGACATACATGATTTTGCAACATTGTTGTGGGTGACCAACTGAATTTCCAGCAACCGACTCGTTCGAAATTCGAAAACGCGTCCGTTGCCAGGCAAGGCCATTGTCAATGGGTGCGCACCGATCGGTCCATTGCGGTACAATGCGTACAGGGGTACAACGCGTACCCGCACACATTGAATGCAATGGGCCGGCCGGGGCACCGATCGGTCCATTGCTGATCAACGCGTACAGGGGTACAACGCGTACCCGCACACATTGAATGCAATGGGCCGGCCGGGGCACCGATCGGTCCATTGCAGTACAACGCATACAGGGGTACAACGCGTACCTGCACACATTGAATGCAATGGGCTGGCCGGGGCACCGATCGGTCCATTGCTGATCAACGCGTACAGGGGTACAACGCGTACCCGCACACATTGAATGCAATGGGCCGGCCGGGGCACCAATCGGTCCATTGCAGTACAACGCGTACAGGGGTACAACGCGTACCCGCACACATTGAATGCAATGGGCCGGCCGGGGCACCGATCGGTCCATTGCAGTACAACGCGCATAGGGGTACAACGCGTATCCGCACACATTGAATGCAATGGGCTGGCCGGGGCACCGATTGGTCCATTGCAGTACAACGCGTACAGGGGTACAACGCCGTACCCGCACACATTGAATGCAATGGGCCGGCTGGGGGCACCGATCGGTCCATTGCAGTACAACGCGTACAGGGGTACAACGCGCACCCGCACACATTGAATGCAATGGGCCGGCCGGGGCACCGATCGGTCCATTGCTGATCAACGCGTACAGGGGTACAACGCGTACCCGCACATTGAATGCAATGGGCCGGCCAGGGCACCGATCGGTCCATTGCAGTACAACGCGCGTACAGTGGTACAACGCGTACCTGCACACATTGAATGCAATGGGCCGGCCGGGGCACCGATCGGTCCATTGCAGTACAACGCGTACATGGGTACAACGCGTACCCGCACACATTGAATGCAATGGGCGGCCGGGGCACCGATCGGTCCATTGCAGTACAACGCGTACAGGGGTACAACGCGTACCCGCACACATTGAATGCAATGGGCCGGCCGGGGCACCGATCGGTCCATTGCAGTACAACTGCGTACAGGGGTACAACGCTGCACCGCACACATTGAATGCAATGGGCCGGCCGGGGGCACCGATCGGTCCATTGCAGTACAACGCGTACAGGGGTACAACGCGTGCACCCGCACACATTGAATGCAATGGGCCGGCCGGGGGCACCGATCGGTCCATTGCTGATCAACGCGTACAGGGGTACAACGCGTACTCGCACACATTGAATGCAATGGGCCGGCCGGGGCACCGATCGGTCCATTGCTGTTCAACGCATCACTGTACATGTGACTGGCATATGTCACCATGCCTGTCTCAGATGGACATATGCCAGCCACAGATAGCTCCCAGGGAGTGAGGGGCACACCTACATCACGACAGCCTGTCCAAACTTTATCATAAGGCATGTAAGGCTGCATTTCCTATTGTGTGTATGTTGGTGTACATGTTGTCCTGTGGGTGTCACCTGTGGGCAGCCACCCCCAGGCTGTGCACGTGTTCATGGGGACAGGATCCTGGGTGTTACGTTTACATGACCACTGTGATGTGCAACTGTTCATATATGTGCATGTGCCATGGTCACATTTCACGGTGGTGTATGTGTATGTCATGTCACATACCCGTGAGTCCCATGTGGGACGGTATGTTTGAGCCAGGGTGTCCCAGTGGCACAATAGTGATGGTCCTCCACAGTCTGTGTGCATGTAGTGTTTACAATGTCTCTGATTTCATGTGCACAATGGGAGACAGTCTCCACATCCACGTTGTGTGTGCATGGACTTTGATGTTGTGCGTGTGTGTGTCACAGACGTCCATGTCTGTCCTGCCGTGGCAAGTGGGACCACTACCTGTGGGGGTCATGGTTGTTTTGCTGTGGTGTATACATGATACTCCATGTAATGCCAGTGTCCATGTGGCAATACAGGGTCCCTGGGAATGTACCTGTCGTTGAGCTGTGGTGCCTGGGGCACATCTGTCCTCACATGTCACTGTGGGGGGTGATTGTGACACGGCAGCAGGAGATGGGAACTGTGACACGGCCTCATGATATCCAATGGGCCAACCTGGGACTAATTGATGCCACTTGTTGGACCGTGTTGACAGATGTTGGCCATGTATGTACCATACATGTCCTTACGGAACTGCACACTTCATGTAGTTGTGCCACATAATGATGTATGTTGGGATATTGAGTGTGTTCAATGCCGCATATGTGGGGTGACTGACAATCTTGCTTACTTCTCCTCTGCACTGCAGGGCTCCTGCTGTCCATCGACCATTCCCAGACCTGGCAACGATGGTGGAACGGGACAGCATCCGACGGTACCGCTTCACCAGGCAGCTGATTGAGGATTTGGCAGTGCAGTTGTCCCCACATTTGCAGCCTGGCCGGCCGTATCCTACAGCGCTGACCCCCAGGGTGAAGGTGATGGCAGCCCTACACTTCTTTGCCACCGGTACCTTCCAACATACTGTGGCGACTGCTGGTGGGATGTCACAGACCATGTTGAGCCGTGTGCTCCGCGATGTTTTGGCAGCAATGTTGCTATTCCTGAACCGGTACATCTATTTCCCTAGACTGCGACGACTCACTGACGTGAAGAGTGACTTTTATGCCCTGGGGAGGATGCCGCATGTCATTGGCTCCATTGATGGGACACATGTGGCTTTGGTACCACCACAGGCCCAGGAGCAGGCCTACAGGAACCGCAAGCACTACCACTCGGTCAATGCACTGGTGGTGTGTCTTGCAGACATGACCATCACACACGTGTGTGCCCGTTTCCCTGGTTCAGCACACGATGCCTTTGTGATGAGGAGTAGTCGCATCCCCAGTATGATGGCACAGATGCAGAACCAGCATGCCTGGCTTGTCGGTGTGTACTGACTTTGTGCCATTGTGTGTGATCTGATCTGTAGTATTCCGCCCACTTTTCCAAGTCAGCTAATGTGCACTTGTCTGTCCGTAGGTGACTCGGGATACCCCAACATGCCGTGGTTGCTGACACCCCTCAGGAACCCTGTGACACCAGCCCAGATGCGCTACAATGAGGCACATGGTCGGACCAGGAGAGTGATTGAGCGGACATTTGGTCTCCTGAAGAGCCGCTTCCGCTGCCTGGACAAGACCGAAGGGTCCCTCCCATATGCCCCTGCGAAAGTGTGCAAGATTATCATCGTCTGCTGCATGCTCCACAACCTGGCAGTGCAGAAGGAGTTGCCTCTCATCCAGGATGACAATGACCAACATCCGCCACCTGTGGAGGATCCTGGCCTGGACCACGATGCCAGTGACGATGATGATGATGAGGGTGATGTCCGCACACAGCTCATCACCAACTTCTTTAGCTGAATGTGAGTATCCTGAGGTGTCATGTCAATGATGTGAGTTAGCATGATATGTGTAGGTGGTGCTCTGTTGCTGTTGGAGTGTGTCCATGGGCTACTTGACTGGATGTGTGTTGTGATGTGTGCTTACAGGTGGGCTGTACTCCCCAACAGTGTTGACATGCTAACTTGGTTCTGGGTGGGTATCTTGTAACATGTATTGTGCATGAGTTTTGCTATTCTGTCCTGTACTCCATTGCTTTTGACTGTGTGTCATTTCTGTCCTTCACAGGGTACTTTCAGATTCGTTTGGTCAACTGTGTCCACCGATGACGTGATTGCACTTCCAGGGTGGTAGCTGTTGTGTCCCTACAGGTGATGTGCGCCACACCCATGGACTTCCTTCCGTCTACAGTTGTTGACTGTGTGCCCGCTGCCAGGTGGGATTACCTTGCATCTGTAGTGGTTACGACATGTTGCAACTGTGTAATAAACCTGTGCTTCACTTTGTGATGTGCGTTGTCTGTGGTCACACATTTGACTGCCATTTGCTTACTGCACCTGTGGGCTACTTGACTACAACTGGGAATGGGTGTGGTGTCTGTGCATTGCACCGTCTTCCCTGGCAACATCAGTGTAGGCAATGAGTCAGATGGCCTAGGTGTGTATGTGTTGTGTAGCCCTGGTGGTGTGTCTCCCTCATATGTGTCACGTTGCCTTTACTCACATGCCTGTGTTGTACTTGCTGTTGCAGTTCGCATACACAGTGTAATTTTGCAGTTCATCATCCCCATAACAGCACCCACGTTGGAATCACAACAGAGGCAAGTATGGTGTATTAGTGTGTTTATTGTGATACATTTGTGTGAATAGTGCATAGGATGGGTAGTGCTGTACATAAATCTTACAATCAGAAGTTCCTAGGTGAATTGAAAGTCCTGGTAGACAGAAACCCCAGTATCGGGGCCACAGTTGTCTGAGACATTGGTCCAACTTGTACTCCCCATGCAATGTGTGGGAGTAGTGTTGCCGTCAACAGGGTGAACAGTCTGTGCACAAAGGTGAACATCCAGAACAGGTTCAGGCTTCCTGGGAGTTGCGCTTGGCCATCGGCCTCTCACTTGCCCCTCTTCGGACGACCCCTCTTCTTGGGGGGCCCTCAAGTACAGGCTGCTGCGGTGCAGGGGACTCTCCGCCAGAGTCATCCTCCCTCCCTGTGGCAGTTGCAGTTTGGGCAGCACCAGATGTTGTTGTCACACAGGGAGGTGTGGACTCGTTGCTGTTCATCTGGCGGAGGCATTGTAAAATGTCCCTGTGCACCGCCGTCATCTCATGCAGTGCATCCCACTTGGACTCCACGCGGGACATGTGTGAGTCCACGCGGGACATGTGTGACTCCACGTGGGACATGTGAGAGTCCAAGCGGGCATGATGGGCAGCCTGCTGCTGTTTCATATCTCTGAGGAGCCCCACTACCTGGCTGAGGTCTCCGGTGCTGGACTGGTACGCATCAGCTATGCGTACCAGTTGTGGGTCATCATGCACACCAGCAACCTCTGCAAGCAGCGACCTCTGTCTCCCACCCCTCCCACCACCCCTGCTGACATGTGCAGTGCGTGCAGTGGCACGCACAGATGACCCTGGTCCACCTTGGAGGTTGGTGGTGGTGGTGGTGTCCATGGCCCCAGGTTGGTCCAGGGTCCCTGTGCTGGTGTTGCTCCTTGTTCTGTCCATGTCGGCAGGGATGGTATTTGTGTTGACAGTCGTTGGAGGGGTGGCTGCAGGGGTGCAGCTGGTGGTCCTGCTGGTGCTGCAGCTGGTGGTCCTGCTGGTGCTGCATGTAGACTTGCACCGGATGTGCCAGGTTGGTCTTCTTCGTCCGAGGAGGGCAGAGGCTGTACGACACCAGTGAGCTCCGCAATCTCTTGAGCCTGGGACTGGGACTCCTCAGCGTCTGCTGCTGTGTCCCCATCATCACCTGTTTTTGGGAGACACACACAATGTATGTTATGTTTCTGCAGGCATCAATGGTTGACACACATGACAGTTGTGACTGTGCCTCTGGGTGCGGGCCTGTACATTGCATTGTCCTAAGTCGTCACAGTCAGGGGTTGATATTGGTGTGGCACATTGTCCTGCATTATTTGGGCATTTCTATGTATTTGTTGGGGTGTGAACATGGTCTGCATTGGTTGTGTTTGGTGGACAGCCGGCCCTCCTTCCCACCCACCCAGCCAGTCAGTTATCCCACCATGGACTGTGCTTGCATTGCAGGGAGTGGAAGTTGTCTCTCAGGATGTCAGTCAGTGGTGTCCTGCTGTTTGTTGGTGCACAGTTGCCAGCAGGGCCTTGTGCTCCCCACAGCAGTAGCCAGTGTCAGCCATCTTGTGTGTCCTTCTCCACTCCCTGTGATGTGAGCATGGTTCAGGGTGGTGTTGATGGGACAGTTGTGGGGGTGACCAATATCAGTGACTGCCACTCCCATCATGCTATTGCCTCCACCCCACTTGCCAGCATTCCCATACTTACTTGCTTTTGTGGGGAGTTCAGTGTGTGTGGGTGTGAGGGCAATGGCAAGATGGCTGACAGTGGTGTCCTGCTGTTGGTTGGTGTGCAGTTCCCAGCATGCCCTTGTGCTCCCCACGACACAGCAACAGTGTCAGACATCTTTGATGGGCCTTTCCACTCTCTGTGGGATGTGCATGCGTGAGTGTGAGCTTGCTGGGCCATGTGGTGGGGGATGTAGAGCTGTGACTACGACTCCCATCATGCTATTGCCTCCACCCCTTTCCCAGCATGCCCATGCTTCCTTCCTTTTGACTCTGCTTCCCTGTGGGGTGGGCTGGCTGTGCTGACAGGATGGCTGGGAGTGTTGTCCTGGCAGTTGTTTGGCTAAAAGTCCCAAGAGTGTCCCTGTGCTTCACACAACATAACCCAGGGTGGTGGTTCTTTGTGGGATCTTGAGTTAGGATGGGAGGCATTGCATTCTACCAGGTGGGTTCTGTGGAGTTTGTGTTGAGGGGGGTGTGAGGGGAGGTGCTTGTGACTATGGTCAGTGCTGCAAGTCCTCCTTCCCACCCAGCCAGCCAGATATCCCACCATGGAACGTGCTTGCATTGCAGGGAGTGGAAGTTGTCTCTCAGGATGTCAGTCAGTGGTGTCCTGCTGTTTGTTGGTGCACAGTTGCCAGCAGGGCCTTGTGCTCCCCACAGCAGTAGCCAGTGTCAGCCATCTTGTGAGTCCTTCTCCACTCCCTGTGATGTGAGCATGGTTCAGGGTGGTGTTGATGGGCCAGTTGTGAGGGTGACCAATATCTGTGACTGCCACTCCCTTCATGCTATTGCCTCCACCCCATTTGCCAGCATTCCCAAACTTACTTGCTTTTGTGGGGAGTTCAGTATGTGTGGGTGTGTGAGCAATGGCAAGATGGCTGACAGTGGTGTCCTGCTGTTGGTTGGTGTGCAGTTCCCAGCATGCCCTTGTGCTCCCCACGACACAGCAACAGTGTCAGACATCTTTGATGGGCCTTTCCACTCTCTGTGGGATGTGCATGCGTGAGTGTGAGCTTGCTGGGCCATGTGGTGGGGGATGTAGAGCTGTGACTATGACTCCCATCATGCTATTGCCTCCACCCCCTTCCCAGCATGCCCATGCTTCCTTCCTTTTGACTCTGCTTCCCTGTGGGGTGGGCTGGCTGTGCTGACAGGATGGCTGGGAGTGTTGTCCTGGCAGTTGTTTGGCTAAAAGTCCCAAGAGTGTCCCTGTGCTTCACACAACATAACCCAGGGTGGTGGTTCTTTGTGGGATATTGAGTTAGGATGTGAGGCATTGCATTCTACCAGGTGGGTTCTGTGGAGTTTGTGTTGAGGGGGTGTGAGGGGAGGTGCTTGTGACTATGGTCAGTGCTGCAAGTCCTCCTTCCCACCCAGCCAGCCAGATATCCCACCATTGAACGTGCTTGCATTGCAGGGAGTGGAAGTTGTCTCTCAGGATGTCAGTCAGTGGTGTCCTGCTGTTTGTTGGTGCACAGTTCCCAGCAGGGCCTTGTGCTCCCCACAGCAGTTGCCAGTGTCAGCCATCTTGTGAGTCCTTCTCCACTCCCTGTGATGTGAGCATGGTTCAGGGTGGTGTTGATGGGCCAGTTGTGAGGGTGACCAATATCTGTGACTGCCACTCCCTTCATGCTATTGCCTCCACCCCACTTGCCAGCATTCCCAAACTTACTTGCTTTTGTGGGGAGTTCAGTATGTGTGGGTGTGTGAGCAATGGCAAGATGGCTGACAGTGGTGTCCTGCTGTTGGTTGGTGTGCAGTTCCCAGCATGCCCTTGTGCTCCCCACGACACAGCAACAGTGTCAGACATCTTTGATGGGCCTTTCCACTCTCTGTGGGATGTGCATGCGTGAGTGTGAGCTTGCTGGGCCATGTGGTGGGGGATGTAGAGCTGTGACTACGACTCCCATCATGCTATTGCCTCCACCCCCCTTCCCAGCATGCCCATGCTTCCTTCCTTTTGACTCTGCTTCCCTGTGGGGTGGGGTGGCTGTGCTGACAGGATGGCTGGGAGTGTTGTCCTGGCAGTTGTTTGGCTAAAAGTCCCAAGAGTGTCCCTGTGCTTCACACAACATAACCCAGGGTGGTGGTTCTTTGTGGGATATTGAGTTAGGATGTGAGGCATTGCATTCTACCAGGTGGGTTCTGTGGAGTTTGTGTTGAGGGGGGTGAGGGGAGGTGCTTGTGACTATGGTCAGTGCTGCAAGTCCTCCTTCCCACCCAGCCAGCCAGATATCCCACCATGGAACGTGCTTGCATTGCAGGGAGTGGAAGTTGTCTCTCAGGATGTCAGTCAGTGGTGTCCTGCTGTTTGTTGGTGCACAGTTCCCAGCAGGGCCTTGTGCTCCCCACAGCAGTTGCCAGTGTCAGCCATCTTGTGAGTCCTTCTCCACTCCCTGTGATGTGCGCATGGTTCATGGTGGTGTTGATGGGACAGTTGTGGGGGGCAATATGTGTGACTGCGACTCCCATGATGCTATTGGCTACACTGACTTGGCCAGCATACACAGAATTCCTTCCTTTGAGTGGTCTTCACTGTGTGTTGGTGTTGTTGTGGTGGCTACATGTCTGGATGTGTTTGTTAGTTCTATTTGCTGCCACTGCCTAGCTGTAGTTGTAGTTGTGTTTGTACATGTGATGGCACAGTTGGATGTAACTTTTTTGATGGCATGTGTTGTGTTTATCTGACTGACATACACATTTTGGGATGATTCTGTTCTGGTTGCTGTGTAATTGCTATGAGTGCATGGTTTGACTCTCCCCTTGACAGTGATGTGTGTGTGTTTTGTGGCAGAATATTGTGTACATTTGTTGTGTACTCACCAGGCTCTGGGATGTTCTCTAGTCCATATACGCTCACTGGCGGAAGGATTGCCCGCACCTTCTCCTCCCAGGGCCTGAGGTATATTGGCTTGGCAGGAGGGCCACTGCCGGTGTATTGGCTGATGATGTAGTCTTTCTTGAGCAGGTCCCGTACCCTCCTGCGCACGTCATACCACCTGTTCTGGATGTCGCTCTTTGTGCGCAGACATGGTGATTGTGCGTTCACCCTGTTGATGATCCTCTCCCACATCTTGGTTTTCTGGGAGATGGGGGTCTGTTGGACCAGTGTGCCAAACAGCTGTGGCTCTACCCTGAGGAACTCGTCTACCATGACTTCCAATTCACAATCTAGGAACTTGTGATTCTTCTTGGGGGGCATGGTGATGGCTGGTGATGGTGTGTGTTGGTGTGCAGGTGAGGGTGTTTGAGTGTGTGTTTTGCTGGGTGTATGTGAGGTAGGTATTTGTTGGTGTGCTGATGGTGTGTGGCTTGTGTGAGGGATGAGCTGTGGGTGTGTGGTTGCTGTCTCTTGGGTGCTGGCAGTGGAATGGCATTTGCAAAGGATCATGGTTGTGATTTGTGTCCTTTATATGGGTGGAGTTGTGGGTGTGTCTTTGTTCTCTGTCCCCACCCCCCAGTATTTATTGGCTTTGTAATTGCTTGTTTGGCCTTTTTTGTGTGATTTTTCCTTTGTACTGTCTGTGCATGTTGGAAACGTTCTTGTGACCGAGTCGGACCCTGCATTTGTCTCGTACGGTGTTCTCCGTTTCGTTCACGCTGTGTTTGTGCAGTTTTCTAGGCTGCGTACGCGTCGGTCGCGGTGTTTTGTGTTGCTTCGGCTCGGTTTTGTATGCGTGTCGGTCGTACAGCTTGTCCTCCGTCCGACTCGGTCGTGGTTTTCGCGCCTTGCATCGTACTTTGCGGTTTGGAGTTCGCGTGTACGTTTCGGTCGGATTTGTTCCGGGTGCGTGTCGGTCGGTTGGATTCGCGTGTTTTTCCGGCCGGATTGATGTTTTCCGTGCGGCTCGGTCGTTCGGCTTGGGTTCGGTACGTGTCGGTCGGATTTTGCACGCCTTGCATCGTACTTGGCGTGTCGGGCGCCACAGGTACGTGTCGGTCGGTATAATTTCCGGCTCCGAGTCGGTCGGTGCTTTTTCCGGCCCGAATCGGAATCGACCCCTGAGTTTCCAAATAGCAGCCTTCACAACACTTCCATTACGACTTTTGAGAACAATTTTCTATAGGCTCCCCTATTTAACTGATTACACCCTGAATACAGTGCATTGAGTTCCTTGACCATCACACCTCACGCTTCTCACCTCACCTTTCCTGCGTGCTTGGCCCCGTAGTAATGGATCCTCCCACTTGACTATTCAGTCAAGTGGTAGATAGAGGGGGAGGGGGGATTTCGCAGGCATTTATTGACCACAGCCCACAGCCAACATTTTACGTTTCTGGTCACTGTTACGCCCTAGACTTGGCCCCGACTTCAAATGATAGGCCAGCCATTGGTTCCCTCCCAATACCAGATGACCCTCCCCCAATGATCAATGATATAATAAATTCAGGTCAAATACTGCAATGTTTTACTGGCCCCCGCTCAATGATAGAAGCTGTAGCTTCAGGGCTGCCAGGTCAAATAGAGGCACAATTCACACTGAAGATTAAACAAGCACAAAATACTGCAGCACCAAGCAACTAAGACCCAAATAATTTACTCCTACCTATGTCCAATTCAACCACAGCCCAAGCAGTAGGGAGTGCCGCCCCTCCAGGCAGTGGCGGTGGCCCGAATGCAAGCACCGATCCAGGAAGTACAGCTACAGAGCACACACAGTTAGCTATTAGAAATGAGAATTTTGAAATTGTGGCTCATGCACAAGGAAGTTAGTGACAGTGGACTAAGAGCAACGTAAATATCGGAGCAGATGGTGATCATTAGACAGTAGAAAGGAATTAGCGAAATGAGACTGTTCTTCTCTCCCGATTTCATGTGCACAGAACTAGGGAGACAAGAGGGGAGACAAATTGATGGAATGGAATGCACACTAACTACACCAAATTTCGTCTTGGATAACATATAACATTTCCTGGCTGGAGATTCAATGACACCTATCCCCTATCCACATCAATACGCTTCAAGATATAGGTCCAATGCATTATTCTAGGCCCTTAGGAGAAAAGACTAGAAAATACGGCATATTACACAACATGCATGACACATAATGGACGTGAGTTGGGTTTGTGGGAGCCTGTGTTTGACTTCATGGTCACAGGTCCAAATGCCTCGAGGTCTGCTCAGCCTTTCATCATTCTGAGGTGGATAAAATGAGTACAATTGAGTTGGGGAACAATGAAGATCTGCTATTTATGCGCCAGAATACCCTTCTGAGTGAACGTGCGCTTTACATAAAACACATGTTATGTTAAAGTAGGCTCTAGTTAGCATAACGTACAATTAAACACAACACATGCTTTTTTTGATGTTACGAGGTATTGAAGGGTTAAAGGATTTTCTCTTGGGCTGCCTTTAGAAGTAACGCTCCTGGCTGGCCACAGATTCTGGGCGTTGAGCCAGGCCAGAAAGACATAATGCAATAGATTTCCCGTGGTTAATAAAGGAACAGGAAATTTGAAAATAAATATATATATGTATACAGTTAGCAGAACACAAAGAGCTGTGTGAATGGATTGACAGTTTTGAAAAAAAATAGTTTTAGTGTATAAGTTTCCTATTTAGTAAAATAGATTATGTCAAGTGCGTTGAGAAAAATTTTTGTTTCAAGGAATAGTTTTAAAGAATTAATAAAGAGAGACTGATTGTCTTCCCCACTGTGGCAGACATGCCTATATTGAACTTGGAGTGAAGTTAGAAAAACAGGAACAAGAGAATTAAAATGCTTAGGATCAGACAGTTTGGTAAAGGGGGGAAGCCGAGATTAAATACAGGCTTTCAGGTTTCACGTTATGCAGTTTAGTAACTGGGTATGTATATATCTATATATATATATGCTTCGCTCCCCCATGACCACTGTACTAAAGTAGGTAAAAAAAAAGAACTGACCAACGGCCTCTTTGCCTGGCATCAATTAAAAGAATTGTGCAGGGTTCGGTGTGGGCTTGGTTCATGAATAAAAGAATTGAGCCTAATGGCGCAGCACATCAGGGCTTTGTTCACAGACTTCCCTCATTTTAAGTATATGAATTAGACCTCTCTAGAATTCGGTTTTAGGGTCCACTTTGGTACAGAGACCAGAGATCCGTAGGAATAGATTACCACAGATAGCGACCACACCAACTTCCTCCTCACACGCCCCAGTGCTTGGAAATGCGAGGAATAAATAAAAAGTGCTAATATGTTTTCGAGGTTTTGCAACATTATTATTTTTGGGTTCTTCCCTACGTCTCTAAGAAGTGTACTAGGTTTCCTGTTTTCGGGATGTTTGCATACATATACTCAATATTCATGTTTCCACCACCTCATGTCTGGTTAAAATAGATAATTTAAAAAAAAAAGAGGGGAGTACAACTAGATCCCCTAGATTTTATCTATAGGCAGGCTGTAACAGGAAAAAACGTCATACCACAGGCCCTACTACAAGTTTCCCACACATTTGGATCAAAGCTGGACCATGTGTCCACTGTGATATTCAAGCAGCAACAAATTTCAGCAATGCCTGAACTGACTGCTTAACAATAAAATAAGCAAGATAAGTGCCACAATTGAGGGAAAGAAAGAAAAAATAAATAAACAAATAAATAATTAAGAAAAAATTAAAATAGTTTATTGCCCATGGATTGCCCTGTTTTCACTCAGACATATTCCAAGTTCTAACAATCATCTAATGCCCCATCAATAAATGTATCAGTAGCAGCAACTAGACCTAAAAGTGAAAGTTCTTCTGAAATATAAAAGTATTTGTATGAGTTAACATGCGCTGCGAAGTTTCTTTCTACTCAGGTATCCAAGCGAAAGGAGAAGGGCCCCATCAATCCTGAGCTCCGGCATATCCGTCCTGGAACACAGATTTTTGTCCAGAAAAATTTCAGACGTTGATCGAATATTTGAAGGACATTTTTAAAGTCATAGACTCTTCACCAACAGCTATCTGCATTACCAAGAGGAAAGGAGTAATGGAACAGGCATCAGGGTCGACACTGCACCCCCTCAAGAGGGAGGGTAACTTGTTCCCATTGACTGTCCAAGAAGAAGAAGACGGTGATCGCTTGGTCGTTTATGGATTCAGACGTAGCCGCAACACCCGCCGCACAGAAGTGTCCTATGCGAAGTTATGTATTTGTATTATAATATTTTACATTTATTGTCGGAGTGGCACTAGGAATATTTAATTAGTTCACTGTTATATCTCATTGTATTAATAGAAGGCTTGTATTCCTCAAAATGTTGAAGTTGCCAATACCTCTGTGCACCCCATGTCACCTCCAAATCTACCTGCTAGCACATGTACTGAAAATGGTCCCCGTAGTAATGTAAAAGGTTCAACATCCTCTGCCAGTACCGTCAGCACCCCAAATACCTATGCACACCCTGTGTCCTCATCCCCTTCCCCTGTTGGAAGTAATAATGCAATAATGTAAGTACTGCCCCAGCAGTTAGACAGCATGCTGCTCATGACTCCCTTCACGACAACATGTGTTACAGTGAGATGGCCACAATAGGGAGACAGGACAATAATGAATTCTGTTATGTGGCTCATACTTTCCCCATGCAGTAGGCGCAGATAGACTGATTTTCCTAAGGGAAATACCACCGCACACTGTAGAATATCTCCTACACCTGTTCCTCTACAGAATACAGGGGCAAGTTCAGATTATTGAGGCCAACTTCTCTGAGGTGTTGGTAAATAGAACGGTATGGGACCACACCCCAATGATGCATGAGGTTATCACCGACAATTCCAGAATAGAAGGGAAGGTAACTAAGATATTTTAGATAGGAGTTCCTGATATTGACCTTAGTGTAGCTTTTGGTAGGAACAATGGGTTTATGATAACAGGATCACTATCAGACTGTAATGGCTCTTTGCCCCACACCCTACATTGCCCAAGCCAAAATAGAATTGCTTTATGCTTATTTGCACAAATTTAGGTCCATGACAAATGGAGTGCCCCAGGTTACTTGAGAGATAGAGCAGTGTCCTTAGGGCTACATAGGGTAGACTCAAATTATGAAGATGGGATAAACTGGAAGACTACTTGGGGTGGGGAGAAAATGTCCAAAATTATGAAGAGATTACAAATTAAAGTCACCTCTTCTCTGTTTTCTAGGAAATGGCACGGTACCTGTTGGGCGCAACTCTGGATGCAACAGCACCATCTATAATTTGGACATGAAATATGGCACCTCCAGCCTAATGGACTTCTACTGGGCCTGCGGAGAACGCCTCTATCTCCAACAGCCTCCTCGAAGGAGCAGCCTGTGCTCACTAGAACAATGCACAAAGTCTCCCTGATCGTTCCAGCAGCAAATATCTCCCACATCCATGCCCATCTCTGGTCTGTTACCTTGCTCCGCCGACATTGGCGGTATGCTGAGTACTATGGGTGGACATCATTCAAAGACATACCACAGGAGTTCCGCCTATTGAACAGGGTCCAGCTATCGTCAAAAAATATCAAGAGGAGGGTATGCGTTCGGATGGGGAGTCTGTGCTGAACATTGCCAACGATGAAGAAAATGGCTCCATCACCAAGGCCATCAAGGACTTGAACAACATAGAAAAGAAAATGATTGCTGGAGGAGGTGCCATAGCAGACACAGCCACTGATTGGTTGAACTTTGACTGGATACCTTCATGGCTGTCTGCCATTTTAAAAAATGTTTGTTACCGGTTTTTCGGTGTGCTGTTGCTCCTCTGTTGTACAGTGCAGTTATTCTGTCATTTTGCTAGAAATACTGATAGTAAATTAGAAGGTATGAATTATGTAGGAATAGGGAACATTCAGAAAGCCTATATGTAGGAAAAAGGACAGAACAGGGAATGAGGATAACTTAGCACTTATTGCAGTAGTAGAAGTCACAACAATAGGACTACACTAAATGTAGCTTGCTACCATTACCCAGTGCCAGGTCAATAGCCCCCAACTCACCACTAGTAGATGCTAACTGAGATAGGATTTAAATATGGATCCACCATCACCTACACCGACACCATATACATCCCTCATTGACATACCTGAAGGAGAGTATATAGAGTTAAGGACGACGCATTAGAGCCAATGTTCCAAATGAGCCAATGTTCCAATGTGAATGACACCCCTGGGATACACCAACTAGAAGGAGGGCCTGCAAGGTATGCTGTAAGAATTTTGTTCAAGAATGAACAAGAGGAGGGAATGAAGCAGGGTCTAGTTTTTCCCATATAGTGCCCCAGGCCCATTCTGTCCACATCTGAAGCATAAGAGTCTCAATTGTCCCTGCCAGCCCACAGACAGGGTTGTGTTAAAATTGTCCACACTGCATTGAGCGTCTAGGAGGCAGTAGGCCCCTTGCCCTCCTGTATACTCAGATGTACATCTTTCTGAACATCAAGATGTAGCAATAACAGGATGTGTCTGTCATTTAGGAGAACAAAATTGGCCAAGAGTAGGAGTGGGGGCAGACTGGGCCAACTGGGACTTTCCACCTTTTGTATTCTTCTGCTTTCTTATCAAAAGTTTCCGAGAAGTGATGCAAATCATTTTCGATAAATGTTCAATTTCATTATGATTTGCGGTCAAACATCAAGTGATCTTTTGGTAAACTTTTGTAATGTAAGTGTCACTTCTGTGTTCCTAATATTTATGAGAAGTGACCAAAGTGCATCATGGTCTGCGGTCAAAGCACCTGATAATGTCGTGATTCTGTGGTCAATAGTTCCTCATTAAAAGAGTATAAATGATCTGCTCTTCAGTCCATTCGACGGACTACCTCGCACAATTGAACCCATGGGTCATGACGCGTGTGTGTGTGCCCCTCAGCCATCTTCTCTAGCATCTTTGGCTTTGGCTGAGGCTATAATGCTTATTATATTTTGCAATTGTCTCTTTCTCTCTCCTCTGCATTGCCGTGATTTGTAAACTTACAAAATTGCATGATTTACTTTTTCATCTAGGAAGGTGTCTCTGAAACTTGTTATCTTCTAGATTACACGATGCTATTTTTGATTAACATTGTGCCTTTGACATTCATTGTTTAAAATTGTTCTTTAATAAAGTGCCACTCTGACTCAGTTCCTGCATCTCACACGTGTGTTTCCTTATTTTAGATAGAGCACCCCTGCTCAAATTAAGCTGGTGTAGTGCACCCTAAAAAAAAACCACCCTGCAACAGTCGCAGATTTTAGCTGTTCGCGAAACACTAAACTCCTAGCACCACAGTAATAAACATTAAGCACATGAACATAAATTTAGGAGAGGTGGGGAAGCAGCCGTACATCTAGCTTGCGGTTTAGGCAACCATGGCATTGGTCTTCCTACCCACTGGCTCCAAGTGGCATAAAGGTAGAGAAAGTAAACAAGGATGTTAACTTTCCAAAGATTCCAGTCTTCTCCATTGCACTAGATCACTCTGCAGCACATAAGAGTCTGTTGAAGGCCTAGATATGGGACAAGGAGTCTAAGCACTGATGGCCTTGGCAGACAATGTTTGTATGATGTTACATTGCCCACCTATGGCAATTTGGTTACTCGACAACAGCGACAAACATTTCTTGATTCTAATACAATGGTGGTTTAATTCTTTAGTAGATCAGTTAAAACAAACACATAAAGCAGCCTCAACCGTAGGCTAAGGCAATACTATATAAATACATGTTGAAAAAAAACCAAAGTGAGCATACTGAAGCAAAGTAAAATTTTTAAAAAACCAAGACGACATTTTTCAACAACAATGCCTACTCCCACTCCTACTAACACTCACTCCTAAATCTAATCGCTGCCTTATCTGAAAGCTATAAATCGATTCCAGTTAGGAGTAGTCTCACTGGTTCGGAGATAATTTATCCTGTGACCCAAGAAGGATGCACCCAGTCGATTCTCTGTCTGATTTCCTCAAATCATACCTGTAGCTTTTCAGATGTGGCTGGGGGGGTTCTGCGCTTCCTTGGCTGCTAATCACTTGGGGCCAGATGTACAACTTTATTTTGCATTCGCAAACGGGTTTGCGAACCCGTTTGGGCATGCAAAAACATCATGGGCCATGTACAAAGCCTATTTAGCAAGTCGCAATTTATTTGCGACTCGCTAAATAGGATTTGCGACTCGCTATTTGGAAGGGGCGTTTCCTTCCAAATAGCAAGTCTCAAAACCATGTACTAATGTTTTGCGACCGCAATTGCGGTCGTAAAACACTCGCAATTACCACCTACTTCAAGTAGGTGGTAATGCATTCGTAAATAGGAAGGGGTCCCCAGGGGACCCCTTCCCCTTTGCAAATGCATGAGAAAATATTTTTTAAGGGCAGGCAGTGGTCCCAGGGACCACTGCCTGCCCTTAAAAAATTTAACGAAAACGTTTCTTTTTTTTTTTTTCAATGCATCCCGTTTTCCTTCAAGGAAAACGGGCTGCATTTAAAATAAAAAACTGCTTTATTTAAAAGCAGTCCCAGACATGGTGGTCTGCTGAGCCCAGCAGGCCACCATCCCTTGGAGGGCCTGTCATTCCCAATGGGCTTGCAAATTGCGAGAGGCTCATTAATATTAATGAGCCTTGCAATTTGCGACCCCATTGGGAATCGCAAACAGTGTTAAACACACTGTTGTACATTTTATTTTGCGCCTCGCAATTTGCGACTCGCAACTAGTCGCAAATTGCAAGGCGCAAAATATATTGGTCGTGCATCTGGCCCTTGGTTCTTTTCTCTTTCACTTCTGGTTAACAGAAAACTGTTTATGAAAACGCTCACTCCTTGGAATCCCAAATGTTCCATAGAAAGGGAGACATAAATTTAAGAAGACATGAAGACTGCACTCTTGAATTATCACTGACACTTTTTTCAACCTATTAATATTTCAAAGGAGGGCAAGCTGCTAATTGAGATCACCTCATTACACACATTCCAGGGAAGCAGAGCTGTGAAGTGACCCAAATACTATCAGCAGAGAGCAGAACCGGATTTACCACACACCTGAAGTTATACAACCACAGATAACTGACTTCAATGCTTATACAAGACATTTCCTTTTGTCGCAAGTTAGCACACTGTCGCAAAAAGAACGAGCAATCCTACCATTGTCTTCCCATGTTTTCGGTAGGTTATACACTGAAATAACAGTCATATATTCTTTCAGGATAAAAAGTTCAGCAGAACTGTAAACATTTGGAAAATAAGTTAATATCAGAAACTGTGATGGAGTAATTGAGGGTATAGCACCCAGAAGAAGATGTATTCCCAACAAACATTTATCTGACATTTTACAATTTGCAGCCAACAGCACAAATACCCACACGATAATGAGGTTCCCATTATTTCCAAAATAGGTGCTGATCACTCAAAGGCAACTTAGCTGCATAAGTCACCTCATTCAGTTTCACATACCCAACTGAAAGAATAACAGTATTATCAATAATCTGGCCACACACTAAGGAAAGCATTCTAAGAGGCAAGTTCAAAGTTTAATAAATTTGAATCTATTTCACCTTTCTTGCTTTATCATGTACAAATCTTCAATCACATTACATATTTAACATCATTAAGCCAATGCGTTTCATTACTCTATGACTTGGAACTTCTTCAGGGTAGGTGTAAATTGGTTTGTTTCATCTGTTACACCACTGAATCCTCCCTGGTAATAAAGTATATGTTGTTGACAAGCAAAGCAGAAGTCCACATCTACCTATAGATATAACTGTTTTCTAGCCTAGCAGGGCTGCACAAAGACAGACACCTTCTTTTGTCTGGTCTCACAGGGGCCTCAAACTCCATGCATTGAAGCTCAGAGTGGAACAAAGTTAGAATCTGAATTCGCCAAGGTCACTGATTTTTTAAAATATTCTTCATACTCTGTTTCGACCATCAGAAGTCAAAAACTTTCCAAGCCCCACCTTTGGTAAAGGTTGAATATCTTTAAAAAATATATATATTTTTATTAATTTTATAGTTTTAATTAAACTTTGAGGCCCTTACAGATATTTTGATGCTGATATATTATATACACTGTTTGAAAGATGGGATCGTACCTAACACTTAACGATGTTTAACAATTATAAACATGCGTAGTTCAATGCTAGTCTTAGTATGCATGATAAAACATGAAGGGCCATATTATCAAGAACGGCAATAACATTATCGCCGCTTTAGCGGCAGGAAACTGCCGCTAAAGCGGTGATAAGGGGCTTGATAATATGCCCTATAGAATTCCAATAGAAACCCAGGTTTGATGTCCTTCACACCAGAACCTGGGCTTCTATTGAATTCTATAGGGCATATTATCAAGCCCCTTATCGCCGCTTTAGAGGCAGTTTCCTGCCGCTAAAGCGGCGATAATGTTATCGCCGTTCTTGATAATATGGCCTGATGTGTTTACATTCGACAGCACAACAACTATGCACATGGAGAAAGGACCTTGTTGGCTATCCATAGACGCTGGTTCCAGAATAGTTATTTATCTAGAGGAGTCCGTCCCTTCTCACATTGGTTCTATACTGTTGCCAGGCACTGGAATACCCCAACAATAATGGTGCACCGAAGTGTAGCAGTGGCTAGGGGTCACTGATGAACAAGAACAGGATTGTGCTCCAGATACTAATCAGCGGGCCCCCAACCCAACTCCTTCTTTGTTGTGTTACAAATATATTTTTTGACATCCTTTAATTTCAAGAGTTCCCTTTGCCACATTTGTAACAATGGGTTCTGTGGCGACTTCCATGCTATGGAAATCTGGCTGTTGGTTAGCAGCAGAGACTGGTGTACAATTTGCATTCTAATTTTCCATCATTTGGGCTGGGCATCACGCCGAGCAGGCTGGTTTCAAATACAGAAATATTGGTTCTAGATGCGCAAGTATTGGTCAGGCCTATGACTGTCTTCCAATAGTGGGCCTGATTCACAAAGGTAAACTTACACTTCTGTGTAAGTTTACGATTGTTTGCTATTCACAAAGAGATTTACGAGTTGTCTCTTTACAAGTGCGGAGTCTCTGCACATAAAAAGACCTATTTTTATGTACAGAAACTCCGCACTTCGTAAAGACGCTACGCATAAATCCCTTTATGAATAGCAAACAATCGCAAACTCAGACAAAAGTGTAAGTTTACCTTTGTGAAACAAGCCTAGTGTGTTAAACCGGGACATGACCAAAACATATGAAGTAAGTCAGCACCCATTGCTTCCTACCTTTTGCAGATGTTTACTACCCATATATACATCCTGTGCACATGTTGCAGTGTTAACTACTTTTGCTGTAAAATATTGTGCTGTATCTAGCTTTCCTGGAAACCCCAGGCATAAAACTAAGCACCTGACAGTGGCGGCTCCTCCACTAAGGCGTAGAAGCGTTGCCCCACTGCTTTGAAGCAGTGTAAGGATAAATAAAATGATAATACCTGAAAGTTATTATCATTTTATTTTTTCCTGTTGCGGGCGCAGCAGCTTTGCCAGGCGGGGTGAGGCGGGCTGCTCTGCTGACAGAGCAGGGGAGGGGAGGAGTGGTTTTCACTCTAAGTGCGCATAAATGTTTGGCCGCACTTAGCATGGACTCCACCCAGGCTGCATTACAGCCTGCGTGGAGAACATGTCCATGCCCCCATTCTCTGACTAAGCGCCGGACCACGGAGCTCAGGCCGATCACAACGCTGCATTGCAGCATTGTGATTGTCTCAGGGGAGCCTCAGTCTGGGTGCTTACTGTTCTGTGTTCCGGAGGAGAGACGCGACGAGGAGGACGTGGCGAGGGAGGACACGGCAAGGAGGTAAGTTAATTTTATTTTTTATTTGCCCCTCATCTCTGCCCGCCCACCACCACTGATCCGTGCCGGCCGCCACTGGCACCTGATAAATCAATCCCTAAGTTTCTCTCCCCCTGTTCCCAATTAACACCAGAGAGATGCCTTGTTCCTCAATGGTGGAGCCTTCAAACATGTACAATGCACAGCCTCAAAAACAATTCTCCTATTTTCAATATACCTACACTTATCAAAATATTTGTCTTCATATGCTGTGCCGCCTCCTAAATTCATAGGAGAGTCATAGTGTTAGATCAGGTGCACATGCTTTGTTAGTTTTCATTCATTAGGTACAGTGTCTCCAGCAAGGACTAGAAAAGTAGTAGTTTATTGTACTTAAAGTATTCATTACCATTGCTCGAAGAGTGAGGTATGGGTGTTGCACGTCTCACAAATTGGGTTTCGTTTGGGTTTGTGCCTGCAACCCATCTAAACACCCATAGTAATTGCACTGACAAATAGTATGATTCATTATTGGGGGCTCCCAGTTCTCACATTTAACTGCAATTGAAGTAGTGACTAGAGGGTCCTGAACATAAGTCGGCGCAGTGCCATGGTTATGTTTGCAAAAAAGTCAAACAAAGAGAGGTAGCACTACCATTTTTCGAGCAAAATTCTGCATGTTGCATGAGGGGAACTCTCTTCCAGGGCACAATCAACTCTTTAGTTGCGGCCAAAGTTGTGTTCCAATTTGTAATCTCAGTGTCATTATGATGAACTTTGACTCCTAGTATCTAAAACTGGTTGTTTCCTATTGAAGGGCATAGGTGGAAGGTTCCCTCGTACCTAAATGTTTCAGTGATTTGAGAGGGAACACCCATGATTTACATCCATTAATGTACAAACCCAATAGTCTACCAAATGTGCTCAGTTTTCGCATGGTAGGCTGAAAATCTGTAATAACATCTTTGAGGTAAGTAACATAACTTTCACGTACATCAAAATCATGTACATGTAGCTTCCAGTTTCTTTACTGTTGGAACCCTGATGCCAAAAAGTGGCAACCCATAGCTCCATTGCAAATGCAAACAGAAATGTCAATGGGGGTTACTGTTTCGGGTCTCATCTTCTAGGGGCCTGAGATAATTTGACCCACCTTGGCCCATCCTCTGAGTTGTTTAAATAACAACAGAATCAAAAAGACTATCTTTTTCCCAAGTCCCATACGATTCATGAATGCAAAGAGAAAGTCCCAACTCAGTGTGTCAAAGATTTTTTTCAATATCTATGGAAACCAAGCCAGAGAGCTTTGCATTATTAAAGGAATGTATTCAGCATTTAGAACAATTACTTAATATTTGGGGAGGTGTTCATAACTGGTACGAATTCGGGTTGGTCCTAACGTACCAGGTCAGGATACACCCACACCACCATCCCCAATACGATCGTAGAGAGGATGTCCAAGTTAGGCATGAACACAGGGTGATATGACATTGTACACAAAGAATTGTTGTGGGTTTTGAGCAAAGCAATCAATATTGCCTCCTTAGTGACAGGTGGCAGCTAATCTATCTCATTTGGCTTTAAGTACATTTCCTGCAGTCTGGGTGCCAAAAGTTCCTAATAAGTAGCCTAGAATTCAGTAGGAAGTCCTTCACTGCTAAAGATGTACCACCAGGCAGTCCTTTGATCATAGAATTAATTTCAGGTTCAGTCAGTGGCACATTGAAAGTATCTGCCTGCGTCAGTGTTAAATTTCATAGTTGACTAGCTCTGATCTACTCTAGCAGCTCAGCTGGTGGGTGCCGGAGGTGTAAAATCATTTGTAACAGTAATGGAAGGTTAATTTTATCTCTCTTTGGGAGTATATCACTATAAATCAGGTTTTTGTAATACTGCAACAGGATGGTGTAACATCTCTGTTTTTATCAGCTATGTCAAGATTTGTCTGGCTTTATCGCTGTCACTTTGTTATTTAACGATGAATTCGCTGTAGTTAAATAGTTTTAGAAACACCAATACTGTCTTTCAGTCATATTACTTATTGCATCCCCAGGGAAGGCGTAAGGAGGAGAAATATGTTTATTTCTACTCCTTTTTTCTCTTTCTAGGTGTGCTACATTTTGCAGCACACAGAAAAAGGAAAATGGCCCTTAGGAATGTTTTTGTGCAGGAAGGTTTCCCTTCCTGCACAAAAACAATCCTGCTTACAGCACAGGCACCCTTGCACTATGGTGCAAGGGTGCCTGCACTGGCAATAGGCAGCACATTGTGTGTCAGTGCTCGGAAAAGACAGGAATGCACTGTACAATGTTAAATATGATGCCTTCCTGCCCTTTCCTTGTTACGCAGCTCAGCAAGGTCACATGCTGCGCTGCATGACTTGTTGATAAATTTGCCCCATATTCTTCTCGTTATGCCTCTCCTGCGGATCTGTGGCAGTTTTGACGCATTTCCAGGTCTACCACTTATGGTAAATATGTAAATGCACCAAAATACATGCGTGTTGCGTGGAAAGACCCACGCACCACCCACGGAACGTCTCCCTGGGGCAGAGCAACGCAGTGAATTGTGCTGCATTGCGCTACTCCCGATTTATCAAGCCACTCCTTGCGTGGCTTGATAAATCGCACTTAAGGGTTGCGTCGCTTTTGCGCCTCATTGTGAGGTGCAAAAGGGATGCAACCCTTTGATAAATATGCTCCTTAGTTCCTCGTCCTGCTTTGCCGCACACCTCTCATCTATGATCCTGACCAAATGTCTTATCGTTCATCAATTGTGGTTTTCGCCAGATTACCCTGTTCAGGTGTATCCAACTGGCTCCAATTCCTTGTTCATAAAGAAGGTGTGACGTATCAGCTGTAATTGAGATTAACTATTCTTATTGACAATATACCTAGCCACCACCACGGTCGCTTCCACAGATGCATCAAAGGTCATTTCACATTTACAGTCTTTGAGGTGAGCTTTGGCAGTTTATCGTAATCAGTTTCAGAGTCTATTTTCTTCATGCCAGTATCAGAGACAGGGGCATACACTCCAGTTACTACTTTTGATTTGTCTTTTGTCTGCCAGCCGCTGACCATGGACACAGCTGCCCTACTTTCCATTTCCATTTGGGTACTCGAAGGCTCTGTGATCCATAGAGGGTCTGGTCTATTCCGTCTTCCACTTTTGTGTCATTGTGAGGTCATGTTTCCTGATTCATGATTTCAGGCATCCCATTGTTCCGCCCAGTCCCAGTGTGCTTTGGACCCATCACCAATCTTCTCATTAGCTGAGAAAATGAGTGTATACTTGATGCCCTAAGAATGCCTCAAAAATTGTGTTTTTAGCAACATCAAAGCTAAACTTTAAAAAGTGTCTTCATGAAATCACACAGACTTATACAGGAGAAGCTGCTGTAACTTCACTGTAACTTTATAAACAACCAAAAGGAATTGCTCTCATTGTTTCTTGTCTACAGTAATGTATCTAACTTAAGGTACCATCATAGGCTACAGGTATCAACAGCACAAGCCTTCATTAAAGACACAATAACACAATAAATGTGGTGAAATATTGAGCATTTGATGTGAGCTACCAAAGTCTGGTCACGCTGGCGAATCACTATCACCCCAATTCCCAAGTAGTTCTACTAGAAGTCATTGGACTCTACCTTCAGTGAAAGTGACTGACCACACAGTGTTCTAATATCCAGTAATAGATGATAATACTTTATTATTTGATTAATAAAAATCATTACAATGATGATCATCCATACGTTAATTCTCACATTATAATAAAAGACAGAGATATATAACAATGAATAATTAAAATATGTGCGCCCTCTAAAATTTCGTTGGTATCTAGGTCCATGCTACTTGTTTCCTTCACGATTTATGGGTATCATTAGTACAACCCTTAGTCCCTTAATTGCTTCACATTTGGGAGACAGTAGTAGATGGTTAAAATATATAACAATAAATGCTTAAAACAAACCAAGTCAGCTCCAATAAAATGTCGTTCATTTTCTGATTCCATACTACTTGAATTAAACAGCATTTCGAAGTGTCATAAGGTTAATTCAAACCAAAGGCCCTTTCAGTTGGTTCTCCATAAAGGGACAGTAATAAACAATTGAACTTTAATTTCATTCTAAAAAGAGGGCAGGTGACTGATCGCGAAAGTCCTACTAGCAGATCCACTGGCTTTGCAGCTCTTTTCATGATAGAGCAAGTCCATACAAGAGATAGCATGAGCTCTAAGATCACAGGAAGTGCAAAGCCCTTGAGAGTGCAGCCATTGTAACAGTCAAGGCTGCTAGCAGTTAAAACAATAGGAAATACCGGTTGCCATCTTATTAAATTAGGAGCAGCCCGATATGAGATTACAGCAGTTGACTAGCTGGCTCTCCCACTGGATGAACCTTTTTGCTGCTCTTATAACAAACTTGCTGAACCGGATATTGAGCACCGAATTCTCCTGGTTCATGGACGCAATGATGGCTTGTCAACAGGAGCGAACGCTGAGTTTGTTCCATTCGCCTCGTAGCTGGATCCTTCGTTTATTGAGCGGTGCTGGGCAGAGGCATACCACTGTCCTATTGATTCCTTGCTGGACCTGCAACTCCTGCACATTGTGTTATCATTTATACGGCACCAACTGGGTAGATGATGCAGAAAGGGCCACTCCCCCATCCTGAGGGACAAAAAGCTTTTTTTCCAAAAAACTGCATAGGTGCAAGACAGTTATTGCACCGTTGTCCCTGGCTTAAACCCTGATATAATCAACCAGGCATGTTTGCGTTTTGCCAATTGTGCTCTGTCTGAGTTGAAAGACCAGAGTCGAACGCTCTTTTTAATATACATTTTGAGGACCTGCTGAGGTGGGTTAGTAACCCAAAATTCTTTTGCTTCCAAAAGTTGCATGGAATCTTCTAGATGACAACAAAGTTTTCGTCCCAACTGACTGGTAGATATTTCCTGCCACAGCATAGCCTCCAAGCTTGCTTCTCTACACGTGCAAAGTTTGTTGCATAGTTTGATGAAGGCTCCGGCCCCAACCGCCCACTGATCTAAAAGGCCAAACTCAAGTCTTATCTGGGCAGGGGATGAGATTTTCGGTAAACTCAACACTTGCTTGAAAATTCTTGCTGTTATTTTATTTAAAAAAACTATAATCTTTTCCCAGCATAATCTCCTGACCATAGGATAGAGAGTTAAAGACTTTTGCCTTCATAACAGTTATTAGGGGAGTCAGACTTGGGCCGGATAGCTGCTTTGCAAGCTTTGTAAATGCTACCTGTAGCGTCATTGCTTTGGCTCCAACCTCATCCCGATATTTTAAAAAGGAGCACCTTGTGTCCATATCGACCCCTAGGTATTTATAGGAGGCGCCCCTTTCAATACTTTTACCGTTGAACTGCATTCCGCCTCCTTGGTATTATCTTGTCCCGTAGGTGACTGCTCTTGTTTTTGATAGGTTTAACTCTAGTTTATTTGAGGTTGTGTAAGAAAACGGCTGGTCAAGCAGCCACTGCAAGCCTACCCTTGTATGGCTAAGCAGGACAAGGTCATCTGCATACACTAAGGGGTCGATTCCGATTCGGGCCGGAAATTTCTCCGACCGAGCCGGACCCGGAGAGATTTCCGACCGAATCGGACCCGTGCAGTCCGACCGAGCGAGTACGATGCGTCCGTATGTTATCGGACACGAGTCGGTCGGACTCCCATTGAACTCAATGGGAGCCGGTCGTACAACGCGTACGCGGGCTCCCATTGCCTCAATGGGTGCGAGGCGGACAAGGGCGCCCCTACAGCGAGTACGCCGCGAGCGCTTCGCGGCGTACATGCACAGGTAGGGGGACCCATGGGTCCCCTGTGTGCGCCTCGCACGGGTACGCGTACAGGGGTCCGACACGGACCCCCAAAGTGCGGCTCCGACAGCGAGTTCGAGTCGGACGGCGCGAGTCGGTCGGAGCGGTCGAGGTGCGCATCGTGCTTACCCGGCCGGAAAGCGTCTCCATTGCGCGGTGCGAATCGGGTCCGACCGAGTCGGTCGGAGCGGTACGATCCGGGTACGAGTCGGTCGGAGCGGTCGGGTCGCCCGGACGAGTCGGTCGGCGAGTCCGCATCGTACTCGCTCGGCCGGACCGCGTACGGTTCGGTCGGGAAACAGGCTTCGCATGGCTTTTTCCCGACCGAATGGTATTGGGTGCGCCTCCGACCGAGATCGGAATCGGCCCCTAAGTTACTGATCCAAATGCCACCAATTTTTGGAGGGTGGCAATTGATATCATCAAATGATTGCAATAGATCCAAAATAAAAATATTAAAAAGGAGGGGCGCCAGCACACAACCTTGTTTTACTCCACAAGATGTTTGTATTTTCCTTGAGATGTGAGCTCCCTCTCCCAATTTGATACGGATCCATGTGTTTGCATGGAGCTGGAGGATAGCCTCGAGTAGGAGAGATGAGATTCCCCATTTCTGTAATTTAGACCATAATAGCCCCCTTGGCATGCGATCGAACGCTGCCTTAAAATTGACAAAGCAGCAGTGAATTAGAGTTCTTGAAACCACTGCTTTGTCCATCAACACTGACATTGCCAGGAGATTTGTTAAAGTTCCTTATTTTACCACAAATCCTGTCTGGTTAAAGGGGAGTACGTGGTTTTGTGTGGCCCACAATGACAGGTCTTCAAGCAGCATGCTGGCATAGTACTTAGCTTAGACATCGTGGAGGGCTATCAACCTATAATTTTTAGGGTCAGATCTTGTGCCACCTTTATAGATTGGATGTATAAGAGCTCCACGCCAGGACTCTGGAATCGGTGAGGTGGTCTGACAATAGCCAAATAGTCAGCCCAGAACTCTATATCCTGCCGGGGCCTGGGGAAGACCATTTGGCCCAGGATCCCCATCGGAACGGCCTTTGGTTATAATTAGTGCTGTTCGGGTCGTCAATGCTTCTAAAGCTTTTGGTGCCTATTGAGATGACTCCCCTCGCTGAGGGGGGATTTTGTTGTTTTGTATTGACGGTATCCAGATGGCCATATTTGCTAGTTGCTCGGGTTTTACAGGAAGCATTATGCCCAGGGGGGACTGCAAATGACTTACATTAGTTGGGGGGACCGTTGTTATGGGTTTAACCAGTGAACCACCTTCCTTTTCGGTCGCTTCAAAATGAGTCGTTAAAAAGGATAATCATTCTTCTTCCCAGATGTTTGCACTGCTTTGTCCTCTTTGACTGTATGTTCTCTCATTCACAAGGGACCAAAAGGCCTTTGTATTCGTGTTTTTACTTGCATGAACTAATTTTATCCAGAACTGGTCATAACGTTTTTGTTTCTCTAAAAACATTGCTTGGTTGAATGATTTTTGCACTCGCTTATAGCTGTTGTATGGCTGTTCAGCCCTCGGGCACCTCTGGACTTGTCTTAGTGCTGAGTTACGTATATTCTTCATTTTCTTGATCTTGACAGTTACAACAGTTAGGTTGCCTCTTTTGATTTGTCGTGTGGTGAACACAAATTGTTTAAGCAATTGACTAGAGAAGATCTCCCATGATGTCGTAAGGAAGATATCTTCGGGGCTCCTTTAGACTAACAGGGCTCTACATGCTGTCATTATTGTTGGTATAGAGGAGTCTGTCCATTTTACCTTTTTAGGTTCTCCGTGTGAATTCCACTTGCTGTCAAGCTCGTCATGGCATGTTGTGCTATGCGGGAAGACAGGGCAATTACTTGGGGTCGATGGTCGCTGTCTCCCCTTGCAACGATGTTGTAATTTTCAATCAGAGAGTACATTTCCTTGTTACAAATAGTGTAATCTAAAAAGGAGTGAGTATGACCATTAGTTCTTGTCCAGTTCGTTGGTTTGTCCATAGAAAAGCGACTGTTCAGGGTTATATAGCCCATACTGCTAAGTGGTAATACCATATAGTCACCAAATTTACTGTACTTATTACCGCTTGGCTTTATTTGTTCTATGCTGTGTTGGTATCTGCCTGGACATGTTTTATTGTAATCTTCCGGCAGGTCTTGGAAGAGGTTTGTGTTATAGTCTCCTGAAATCAAACAGGCTGTACTTCCGTGGTCACTTAATAAATTACACATAATATGGATCAGATGGTCAAACGTAGTCCTTTTCTCCCTAGCGCTTGGTGAAATATATATATTTACCAGCAACTATTGTTCGGTAGGTTTAGGGCTTCTGATCCTTATACCAGTATTCCAGTCCTCTTCAAATGGTAGCTGGTCAATTGTTGCATTTAACTTGCCAGAGACGTAAATAGAAAGACCACCCCTTGGTCTACTGAACTTATGAGATCTAGAGCCGGAGGTCCTGTATTCTAAGTATCCCTCTAATGGGAGGCTTGCCTCGGACCATGTTTCCTGAAGAATCATGACCTCATGTTTTTTTAAAACATTCTCACGTCCTGTGACTGGAGTTTTGTGGTAAGGCCGCCATTGATGTTCCAAGAGCACACTGATAATCCGGATTGAACACTGTTTCAATCGTGATTTCCCCAGATAGGACTACTGGCAGCCAAGTCCAGTCGTCCTTCATAGAGTCTGACTCCTCTATAGCTTGCAGTTTAATTCCTGTGGCAGCTCGGCCTAAGGCATTTTTTAATATTGAGAATGGGGGTTACTGGTGTTATCGGAAGTGACCGAAGGCTTTACAAGTACTGACGGGTACCGTGGTTCTTTTTGAGGAATTATTTTGATACCTCGTTTGTTAAATTGATCAGTTCTCGATATTACCAGCTCCTTAACTGCTACTGATGCCCATGTAATTAGTGTGGGTTCAGTGGTTTGTTTACCTTCAAGGGTTATGAATTCAATTGCTATTATATCACTAGATTCAAGATTACACAGTTCAGGAATTAATTTAAACAGCTTAAGGGTGTTCCCTCTGTTTAAAATATTGTGCGGCCCTTGGGTAAGATACTCTGGGATAAACAGCAATTTGGATGTCTGATTTGTCATGTCCGAATCCTGTCCTAGGGCCATGTTGCTACTCTTGTCCCCTATCTGGACTAGATAATTCCCAAATGAATCAGTTGTTATTCATTGCGTGCTTTCTTCTAATTGACCGCAAAGTTGATAGGTCACCTTGTTGGGAGCGTCTTTGCGCATTTTTGCAGTGCCTGGATCTTTCACAATTGTTATCTGGATGCTCTCCTTACCTCCTGGCCTTGAATCAACACTATGCTGCTCTGCAGCTACCTTTCTTTGTTTCGCCATGATCGTATTTTCCATGTTTGTATGGGTTGTTGAAACTTCAGATCCAATTGCTTAAACCATCAGAGATAATGTCAGTTCAGATTCCTTTTTGGGCTCTACTGGGAACAGGGCTTGTTGATTCTCAAATAGGGCTTCCCCCGATACACAGGGGTTTGCCTGGATTTGTTGCAGTGGCCTAATACCTGTGACGTATTGCCTGGCTGCCCGACTGGAGCCTTTGGAGATGATTGCAGTAAAAGGAAAGAACTATTATCAGTACCTATTGAGCCGGTTCGTGTATTGCTTTTATGGGTTAGAGAAAAGTCACTGTTTATATTTGAGTCACATGGATGGGCTTATTGTGCTGTTTTTGCAGTCTTCTTTTTCCCTTTTGCTCAGGTGTCGCTTTTGTGGTGATTTGTTCATAATTCCATTTCCTGGTCCGGTGTCCCTAATGCCCGATGTTAACATTGACTTTGGCGTAGTCTGTAGTTCAACCCTCAACCATGTTTGATCCCGGTTATCTAGCTTGGTTTGTTGGTGATCTCTACACTTAGCAGTTGCAACTTGATAATCAGGAGAAAGAGCGACCAGTGAGACATCTTTCAACGGTGCGTTGGCACTCACACCCGGAGCTTTGTTTCCTGTGCTGGTTTCTTGCTTTGCGCTATGTGCTTTTGGAACAGTCTGGGCATGGGCAGCAGAGTCAGTTGGATGAGAATGCTGAGGCTGATCCTGTAATCCTACTGGTAATTTCCTGATTTCTGTCAGGACTGTAGTAAGGAACAGGGGAAGAGAGGACAAACTGCAAATTATTGGAGAACAGCAACATACTGATTGGACCATGTTGACATTAGATTGCGCTTTTATGATCAGTTTGTTAAGACCTTCCAGTTTGCAGTCTATCCCTGCCTGGTATACTGCAAGTACATTTAAGAGATCAACTTGAAGATCAAGTTTATCAGAGTGGTAATTTAATGCAGATACTGTGGATTGCAAGGTTTGCAGAAGTTGGGGCCAGATTGTGTTAGGCTTAACCACAGCCGGTTCATGGGCTTCATGTGTACCAGCAATCCTGTTGAAATCTGCCTGGAAAAAAGATAGATCCAATAAGGAGCAGTCATTTGGCTCTCCTTGCTTTGTACTGGAATAATCGCAATTCACCAGGACTGGCGGCGTCTTTGGAGTAAGCAGTTTGATATTGCCTGGCGATATCCTGGTCCATTGCGCTGCTTGGGGACTGGGAATACTGTTGTTACCAGGAGATTGTGTATTGTCGATATGTGGATGATTAATTTCCTGTTGCGGGGAGAGCCTATGGTTGATGGGTGAACCGTCACTTGAGATGGTAATTGGAGAAGAGTTTCGTACATTGTACCCTTGTTGAGTTGGTAACTGATGGTTAGTTTTGTCACCTGTCTGGGTAGTTAACCTTAGCTTGAGATTTGCTGGAGTGGAGAGTTCATCCACTTTAAAAGGGCCAGCGGGGTGCAGAAAAATATCCTGCTCATATGGCTGGTCATGAATCATAGCTTGGACTTTTATTTGCACAAGTTCAGCTTTCAAGAAGTCTTGAGGAGACTGTGTGGTCAAAGCCATCGTTTTAAGAGAGCTGTTTGATGCTGTAGATTTTATACAGCTATTCTTGAAGTAATCTCTAAGGGTCATCTTTTGTGCACCAGCCGCTGTTTCTTCATGCAAGTTGTCTGATTTGTATAGCTGGTCATGTGATGTTAATGATTCCACCTCAGTTGTGCAACCGGAGGGATGTGGACCCTGTTGCAAGGGCAGGTGTGGGGGGGCTAAGTGTCTGGAAGTCGGAGTCTGTTGCTCAGAATTTGAGGTTATTAATACCACATCCATGTCTGTGGGCTCTTTAATAATTTCCTTGTTATGCTTCCTGCGATTTTTCACTATTTCTTTCCTTTGTCTTCCTGACCTCATTGTGCTGTGGTTATGAGTTAGTATACTTACACCACCTAACTTACTCTTGTCGATGCTCTCCACTATTGATGAAAGGGGGGGAGCACTGCACAAGCACTCTCGTTTCTTGTCTGTTTTACAGCCCTCTACCTTCCGAGGAGAGTAGATCTTCCACCTTCCCACTCGTTGATTGCATTTTCCCTCCAACCTCAATGTAGATTAACAAATAAGAGCATGGGTTGTCTTAATTGTTGTCCTTCAGTATCTGATGTATGGTTCACGAATGGGAGCGTGGGTTGTCTTAATTGTGCTCCTTCAATATCTAATGTATGTTCAAGTGGCAGGGGGCAGTTGGAGGAAGGGGGAAGAAAACCAGAGCACTGTCACCAGCCAGGCCAGCCTTCTTATTACTTGACAATCTATACCCCTGCCTTTGTGGGGACCACATGGTGGCATGCGTTGAGTCCACTTCACTTGGCCACCTCGTGGGCCTACGACCTTACAGGAGCCCTCGGGTACCCTATTCAGCTGCCTTATGGCTTGTACACTTAGGTGGCACCTCTGTTTCCCTTGGCCAATACCCTTAAAATACTGGCTCACCTCCTATTTCCTCATGGGATCTATCTCAGTAGCTGGCAGCACAGGGATCAAGAGCTAACCTTCTGAAAACCCCGGTGCCTGGAATGGTACAGGAAAGTAGATGAAAGAGGCAGGGAGGAATAGGTAGAGCAGCGGTTACAACCCACACCGGCCTAATGCTGGCCACCTCCGTGAACCGCTAACCCACCTACTACCAACTAGGGCTCTACCCTGCCTTATCTTGCTCCAGCAAGAGCCACTGGGAACTAGTGCCACACTGACCTCCCTTGCTCGCTACGAGCATCGAGGTACAAGGTTGCAAGGTCAAGTACCCAGGTAAGAGCTCCGGGGCTCTACTACCGACTGCACCGTGACCTACCCAACTGGCCAAGCACTGACTGCCTTGTGCCCCTCCACCACCACCTGCCTGCCGTCCTTCAATGCTCCTTTGGTGGGCCTTTGGTGGGCTGGACTGGTCAGGACAAGGAGGACGGGTGGATCGAACCTAGTCGGGCGTGCAGCTCCTTGCGTCCAACTCAGCCTCGCCCCACTCTCCTCTGTGAACGCAGGGAGGGGAATGGCAGACAGGGGAGTGGATGCAGGCACAGGTGGAGAGGAGCGGAACGGATTGGGGTGGCCCACACCGGCTCTCAAGCCGCACTGGCCTAACGCCAGCCGTCTCCGTGCAGCCGGGGGGTGCTGCGGCTCTAGCCTCGCCTGTCCGCTTCTCACCATTTCTCTCAAGGTGCGAGGTAGGTGTGAGGCAGGCAGCCCTCTGCCTCCGGTTGTTCGTGGGGCACCCAGCTCGCCGCTCCACTCTCGCTCCTCGTCACTTCCGCTTCCGCAATCTGTCGATGAGCAGCATTTGCCAATCCATATCTAGTAGTTTTCAGGCAACAGTAAAAGTGTCAAGATATCTGTGGTGATTAATATTCCTGTTTATAAGCACCAGCACATCACCTTCCTTGTCAACTGTTGCCAGGTCACGTACAGTTGAAGGTTCCTTTAAACATCAGTGACCCATTCGCAGTTGAAAGGAAAAGCTGTAGGTAACTTATTTGCACTAGAATTGGCAATCTTTTTATAAACCTGAGTATGAGAAACATTTTACTTCATAGCTGAAGTCACTGTGGTTTCCATCCAATGAATCTTCATGAATATGTATCCTATGGACAATTTCTAAGAAAATGTTCCAACCAGGATGTTTCCATAAAAAACTTGATGGACCTCATCCACAGAGTGAAAACAAGATGGTACCCTGCCAAATTGCCAATAGTGTGCGAATGTAGGCCATTTTCATGCCACAAGAGTAATCACAGTCAAAAGTGTAATGCTACTTGCCTGCATCACAACATATAGACCCAACACTAATGAATGGAGGAAAATAATCAATTAAAACAAGCACAGTTGAAATCCCATTGGACAGTCTAATGTTTGCTCTCAAAAAGCAAAGGAGTCTGAGAATGAGGGATCAGATTATTAGAGCTTTACCACCCCCATTCCCCCCACAAAACCAAAAGAGCAATTGGTGGCCTCAGGACAACCTAGAATTTACCACAAATGTAAAATAAATAGGAGGCAATGTGAATGTTCTGCTTCTTAGACTTATAATTACAATTGTAACCTGTGGAATGAGGGTTGAGTGGACAGGCTAAACTAATAAATAGATGAGCCAATGCGCAGCCAAATGGATAGTTCCTAAAATGCATGCAAGTATGGAAAATATTGGCAGTGTACACATCAATAGGTCAGGCAATCAATGAACACAACGTTTGCATGCACAACAAAAGACGTTAAGACTGGTTTTGAGTTCCAGCTCCAGAACCTGTGTTCCATAACTTGTCCAGGCGTGAAGACTCATAAATCAGGTATGCACATTTCTATGTACCAATCAAAAACTACAAAATATAATAACTACAACGCCAAATATAAAGGTTGATCCTCCTTTTTCCTGTTTAGGACACTAAAAAGTAGAAGCTCAGGGAGGCTCGTTCTAATAGAGTAAGAAGCTATGGATATTCATCACTATGTCCTTCTAAGAAATGATTTTCCCGTTGGCATCCAACAGCCCATGCTTCATGCCACTGAAGCAATCTGACATCCCTCCAATTAGGATCAGCCTCCTTTTCTGATCGACATGAGTCTAGGAATAAACACAAAAGTGCAACACATATAGAACATTCAACAATACAATCATTGCATGTTTCTACAGATCGTTGGATAAAGAACTAGGACCTTGTCCAGAAGAATACCCAAATGAGAGTCAAGACAAGAGTCAAAACTGGTTGACTTCCAAGATAGGGAGTTGTGCAGACAGACACTGCTGAAAATCCATATTAGCAACACAACATCATATTTGACATTAAAGACATGTATCTCCCTATCCATCCCTGACTTGAAGTTTTTCCATGTAAAAGGTCAAATCAGGGTAGCTAAGAGACTATGATAGAAAAGGGCTTGTGCTCCCTACATATAAATCAAGAGGGCCATTGTTCCTACAAACTTTGTAAAAAATAGGTTAGTTTGTTACTAGCATATGTGATACTTTCTATCTTCTCATAATAATACTGTTTGAGCACTTCTATTGCACTTATTTGGTCAAGGTCACAGTGGCACAACAGAAACAGAAATGTGTTTTGTAAGCTATGAATGTTTACTTGATGCTTAAAAGTAAAATCAAGTAGGAGTTCTGACTTTGTGTTTGAACCAAATGTCAAAAGAACATAAACAGTGCCTTTAATAAGGCATAATAGGCGATATATTATTGTAGAAAGCATGAACCTAGTGGGCGAGATCTCTTTGTGTTGTTTATAAGGCTATGCTTAGCACCCATTATTTGAAATTCAAGCCAATCAACAAAGGGGTTGATTTACTTTAACATGCAACTTTCAAATCATCGTTTCCTTTTAAACATGTAGATAGATTCAGTTTGCATTTTTTATATCAGACTTGGGTTTGGGTTCCATGAGTAAGTGGTTAAAGCCTTGCTGCAGCCCACATTGGGGAATTATGAGTCACTTAAGCAGTTTGTGAGCACTTACAATGGACTTATACAAAATGGAACACCATAATTATGTTGAAAATGACTAGCACGTTTAGGAGGGAAAGGCTCATGTAGTGAGGGCTATTTCGCCACCTATCACCGCCCAGTGATCCAAAATGCCAACAGTCAATATCTATAAAAATGCAGGGGGAACACATATACAAGGTGGAATGCAGTAAGGAAAAGCTTATAAACAAGAAGAACTTGCAAAGTATGCACAGAAAATCATAGCCTCACAAAGACTATCCAACCAAACTGTAAATATTCCGTAAAAAGGAGAAACAGAATGTGATCTACCTCCATGAATCTGTAAATGAACCTCCCCTTTCTCTAGTGCTCCCTGTCCTGTCACTCCCTCTCTTTATTTTTCTCCTTTTCTCCTTCTGTGTCAGTTTAATTTAAAAAGAGAGGCTTCATGTTTATGTCATGGAAGCTTTTTTACCTGCAGTAGATTTAACAAATTTCACAAGGGATGCAGCCCTTTAATTTCTTTACGTTGAAACTCTTTTTATCTTGTGGGTTAGTTTTGTAAGTATAGGAGGAGGGTGGGCACACACTGCCTCACATCCCAGCACTCAGTTTGCCCCGATGCATCATAGTAAATGCAGTGCATGATAACACTTACTTCGGTGTCAGGCTTTAATTTTTCACCCTTGTTGGTGCAGCCAGTGCTGTGTATCTCTGGACATGTGTTTCAGGATAGTTGTCCTTCTTCAGAAGAGAGCAACACATTCTTTTTGGGGGTGCTGGAAATGCTGCCCGAAGTCTTCTCAGGTCTCTGTAACACTCGCTGGGCGCAGGTGGATCAACCAGAGCTCGTCAGCTCATTAGCTCAAGGGAGCCTTTTCAAACAGGAGGAGGGTGGGCGCACACTACCTCACATCCCAGCACTCAGTTTGCCCCGATGCATCATAGTAAATGCAGTGCATGATAACACTTAGGTGTCAGGCTTTAGTTTTTTACCCTTGTTGGTGCAGCCAGTGCTGTGTATCTCTAGACACGTGTTTCAGGATAGTTGTCCTTCTTCAGTAGAGAGCAACACATTCTTTTTGGGGATGCTGCCCAAAGTCTTCTCAGGTCTCTGTACCACTCGCTGAGTGCAGGTGCATCAACCAGAGCTCGTCAGCTCATTAGCTCAAGGGAGCCTTTTCAAACAGGAGGCAGGTGGGTCCACACTGCCTCACATCCCAGCACTCAGTTTGCCCCGATGCATCATAGTAAATGCAGTGTATGAAAACACTTACTTCGGTGTCAGACTTTAGTTTTTCACCCTTGTTGGTGCAGCCAGTGCTGTGTATCTCTAGACACGTGTTTCAGGATAGTTGTCCTTCTTCAGTAGAGAGCAACACATTCTTTTTGGGGGTGCTGGAAATGCTGCCCAAAGTCTTCTCAGGTCTCTGTACCACTCGCTGGGCGCAGGTGGATCAACCAGAGTTCGTCAGCTCATTAGCTCAAGGGAGCCTTTTCAAACAAGAGGAGGGTGGGCGCACACTGCCTCACATCCGAGCACTCAGTTTGCCCCGATGCATCATAGTAAAAAGAATATGTTGCTCTCTACTAAAGAAGGACCAAGACATCATCCTTGACTATACTCACCGAGCAGGAAGGACGGCCTCCAGCCCGGGCCAGCCACAAGATATACTCACTTGTCGCCACTATTACCAGCAAAAAGAGGCCATAATGCTGGCGGCACGAGAGCTTAAAGACATTGAATTTGAAGGCTTTTCGGATTTGGCTGTATCAAGACCTCTCCACGATCATGCTTCAGAGATGCAGATCCCTCAAGCCCCTCTCGGACTTCCTACAGCTCCAGAAGATCAGATATAAGTGGGGTCATCCTTTCCGCCTCCAATTTGTCTGGAAGGATGAGGTCCGAGTGGTTCGTACTACGGATGAGGTTGGCAACCTGCCTGATATCCCGAAACTCGGCGATGCGGGGTCGGTGGAATTGCCAGTGCGAGGCATGGAGAGGGGAGGAAGCGGCTCCTGATGCTCAACCAGGCGAGTGAAGAAGGTGACGAGTAAACCCACGGAAGAAGATAGCAGAGAGGAGCGGATGAGACTGCTCCATCACCTACAGCAGAAAGATAGTTGAGATGCGTCTTGCTGAGGCCCTGCGGTTGTGATTCCTAGCAGGCTGACATAAAGGCCCCCGTGCCTTGCAGAAGGCGCAGTTCCCAGCGGGGCTCCACTTCGCTGGACGCTCATCAGTGACTGCGCTCGCCTGAGACATGGACCCACTCCAGTATGTTCTTTCAAGTGTCCTCCAGTGGGGGAAGCTCAGTATGCTGTAGTTGTTGCTTTCTTTCTATATTGTGTTTTTTTTGTCCCAGTTTCTCTGTTCTAAAGGTTTGCTCCCTACTTGGGATCCTTCTGGGGGGGAGTTAGACGCCTGCGGGAGACTACAGCAGATACATCAGTCTCTTCAAATGTTTCCCCATGGTGGTGTCCATGATTAGCCTCAATGTTAGAGGCCTTAATGCCCTGGCCAAGTGGCTAGCTGTTCTAGCGATGCTTCGGGACTCGAATTGTGATATATGCCTACTACAAGAGACCCACCTCCTTCAGGAAGACTGGCGGAGACTATGGTCCCGATGGTTTGATAGGCAATATTTTTCCTCAGGAGACACCTAGAAGGGGGGGGGGGTGGCAATTTTGCTAGCAACACACTTTGCGGGAAGGGTAGAACGGGTTCTCATGGAAATCCTGGGTAGGATGTTGGCATTACAGGTCGCTTTTCAGGGGGACACATTTACGGTGGCTACTAACGAGCGTCAGGAAGCTTTCTTAAGGGACACGGTGGGCCTGCTTCTTACCTCTCCTGACAAAGATATGGTGGTGGGTAGGGACTTTAATATAGCCATAGATGCCCAACTAGACAGATCTACCCGAGGACAGGACAGGACGGGGGGCTGACTAAAGGTACCCGACAGTGGGTGAGCGAGGCGGGCTTCACGGATATTTGGAGACACATACACCCCAGAGAGACAGAGTACACCTTCTTCTCTGCATCACATCAGTCATATGCACGCATTGATTATTTTTTCACCACACCCCAGATTACTCGGAATACACGTTCAACTGAAATTGGGGCAGCCTCACTTTCGGATCACTCCCCCTTGACTTTGAGATTTGACTATGGGGTTCAGAATCCTACCCCCCCAGGTGGCGATTGAACACTAAACTTCTGACTTATGACAAGGTAAAGGCGGACACGCTCACGGCCCTCCACTCCTTCCTGGAAACTAATGATACCCCCGGGACATCCATACATACTCTTTGGAAGACGCTGAAGGTGGTCCTGCAAGGGCATTTTTTAAGTATATTGGCCAGTTTTAATAAAGAGCGAAGGGTGAAGAGAGAGGGCTTAGAGTCACAAATCATAGATTTGGAGTCAGCACATGTCCGGGAAGGCTAGATGGCCATCCGCCGCCAGTTGAACGTGGCGCCGAAACAGCTGCGGGCAATCGATATGGGATGCGCGGAATATGCCCTTCTCAGGATACGCCAGACCTACTAAACAGGGGGAAATAAGGCAGGGCACATGTTGGCCCATCGCCTTCGGGCGCAGGCTTCAGATTGTAGGGTGCCAGAAGTGCGATCGACTGACTGCTCCCTTTGCTCTTCGGATGCGAAGGTCGCCAATGCCTTCCGAGACTTCTATCAGACGCTGTACCAGGCGGAGCAGCTTGGCGATGTAGATATTGCCGGTTATCTAGCCTCGGTGCCCCCACCAGTGGCGACAGGATCCACCTTTGTTGCTCTGGAAAAGGACATAAGCACACAGGAGGTACTCCTAGCGATTAAGAACCTAAAGTCTAATAAAGCCCCGGGTCCCGATGGGTATGGCGCAGAGTTTTATAAACTTTTTGGAGAGCAGTTAGCTCCTATCTTGGCGCGGGTGTACAACTCATTGCGGGAGGGGGAGGCGCTGCCAGGATCAAAGCTTCAGGCAACCATCATAGTGATCCTGAAGCCAGGGAAATACCCTAGGGATTGCTCCTCCTATCGTCTAATTTCGATATTGAACGTGGATGCAAAAATCTTCACTAGTGTCCTGGCTAGTAGAATGGCCCCATACGTGCAGGGGTTGGTGGATTCTGACCAAGCCGGCTTTGTCCAGGAAAGGGGCTGCAGTGACAACACCAAAAGACTGTGCCATTTACTGGACAAAACTTAGCGCACGCAGGTCCCGGCCTTGGTGCTGCCTATAGATGCTGAGAAAGCATTTGACCGTGTGCACTGACCTTATCTACACCAAGTGCGGGGGAAATTTGGATTTGTGCCGCGGTTAAGGGGATGGATCCAATCCTGCTACTCTGCCCCTCAAGCGAATGTACAAGTTAATGGTATTAAGTCGCCCGCCTTACCTATCACGAGAGGGACCAGACAGGGTTGCCCTCTGTCGCCGTTACTTTTTGCGCTCTACATGGAGCCATTCGTGGAAAGAATACGGCTTAATCAGCTCATTTCTGGGATCAAAATGGGAGGCAGGGAACACAAGATAATGTTTTATGCCGATGATGTGCTCCTCACCCTTACGACCCCGACTGCTCGCTTGCGGTGGTCTCCGCTGAATTGGAAGAGTTCCAAGTGGCCTCCGGCTTCAAGATCAATCCTCAGAAGTCCCTACTCCTAGGCCTCACCATTCCAGACATAGAGCGCACAAGACTCCAGGGCATGTACCCATTCCAATGGGCTGAAGACATCATACAATACCTTGGTCTTTGAGTACACCCTACAACGACAGCCACCGCTACCCACAACTATGGGGCCCTCCTAACACTCGCAAGGACTGACCTCGCCAAATGGAAGACGCATAAACTTTCATGGTTGGGCCACCTTGCAGCAATTAAGATGACACTCCTGCCTTAGCTTCTTTACACTATGCAAGCACTGCCCCTCCAACCCCCTCCGTGGGTCTTGGAGAGAATACAGTCCCTGTTGTGGGATTTCATTTGGAAGGCAAACGTGCACGTATATCCAAAGCCCGTGCTTACTTCCTTCTGACTGCCAGCGGTTTAGGTGTCCCGAACCTGCGGTGCTACTACCAGGCGGCACAGCACCACTACATGGTGGAGTGGTCTCGCCCGCTCACTGAGAAGCACTGGTGTTTTATCGATCAGGCTATTGCAGCCACCCACATCTGGAAGGTCCCTTGGCTCCCAAAACCACATAGACCCATGGGAGTATATGTCTCCCCAGTCACGCAGGCCACAGTGGGGGTGTGGGATAAGGTACAAATGCGTCATGGGCTCTCAACACCCACATCAACTCAAACGCCCTTGATTGGCAACCCAGACTTCCCACCAGCACTCACAGGGGCTGCGTTTAAGCCAACAGCGTGTCCTAATGAGGAACTCATCACTGCTCTCCCTCTGTACCTGAGTTCCTCATTAGGACACGCTGTTGCGGTCCTTTCTATCGACTTGTCGGTCCTAGCCTGATGTTATGGCAATTTTACTCAGGCATGTAATACAATGTCCTGATGATGATCCCACAATTGTTCAAAAGGGATCGAAATGTCGTAGACTTTCTGTACACCGTAAACGCAATTGTACCTGTCATTATTCATGTGTAACAGTGTCTCCATACATTGATTCTTGTCTTATTTTTTAATGTACGGTATACAAGCATTCGTTCTGCCTGAGCCTTTGTTTATGTTTATGTTTTTTTTTTATGTTATGTTGGATGCAGGACTGTGTCCCACTTTATTCTGTGTAAACACTTTAAATATTAAATCAATCCTGTCCGTCTGGACAGCTTGAAATATAGTACTGATTCTGAGTCTATATTCATCTTTCCTTGCTTCGATCATCCTTGTTAGGGACCAGTGTGTCTAAAACTTGATAATACCCAAGGTCCCCGACCAATCAAATTGGGTCCCCTTGTTGTTTATAACAACTTTCTAAAAGTGGCATTTTCAGAACTGTGACTTAAAATCCGACTTTATCGTTAAAGAAGGTTTTAAATTACAATTCTTTAGACACCAAACTTGATATATCTACCTGCTCCCAATTGAAAGTTATCACTTATTAAATGTAATAAGGTAAGCCAATGCTATCCTATGAGAGAGGTAAGCCTTGCAGTAGTGAAAAACGAATTTAAGAGTTTTTCATTACGAAGACATGTAAAACCTAAATGTACATGTCAAAATTTTTAAATACACTGTGCCCTGACCTATGGGCTGTTTAAGGCATACCCCAGAGGTGACTTATATGTATTTAAAAGGAAGGCCTGGCAAAAACGTTCTTTGCCAGGTCAAAATGGCAGTTTAAAACTGAACACACAGGCTTCAATGGTAGGCCTCAGACATGTTTAAGGGTGACACAACCAGTTCTGCAAGCTCACTAGTAGCATTTAATTTACAGACCCTCTGTAGATGTAGTACCACTTTACTAGGGACTTACAAGTAAATTAAATGTGCCAATAGGGTGTAACTAAATTTTACCATGCTTGAGAGCACAAGCACTTCAGTACTGGTTAGCAGTGGTAAAGTGCACAGAGTCCTAGAAGCCAACAAACACGGGTTAAGAAAACAGGAGGGTAATGGAAAAAATTGTGGATGACCCTGCAGAAAGGGCCAAGCCCAACAATTTTGGACAGGCATATGCTACTTTCAGAGCAAAACAAAGCATATTGGTACTAACTTTTGGATTATCTTTGTTTTAGCAACAATTTGCAGGATAAATTCAAATCTGCATACACTTCTCATACAACAGGGGATAAGCAAATATATTGGGCACCTGACAATATGTCCAAACAGAAGTTCAAAGAAAATAGTAATTGTTCTTGGTGCTAATAATGAAACGGATTTTACATTCATGTTGTATTACTTAAATTAAGCAAAAAGAATAATGAAATTATTTTAAAGAAAAGATACACTTTGCTGCAAGTGCAGTGGTCGTAGTTGGTAACTTTCCTACACGATTTGATAACTTGTTAAAAGTACCACACATCTAAATAGTGGAAGGGTTATATAAGTCAAATAATGCCTTATGTATTTAATTGCATAAATATAACTAATGTATAAAGATGTGTTGCAAATCAAAAAGGTTCTACATTTTGCAGAATGAATTTCAAAATGTTAATCCTTGGCCTTCTTTGAAATAGTGTCTTGCAGCATCAATGACATGGAACTATATTTTATAGTGACGCTTAGACCTGTATACCTAATAGATCCATTTAGAATTCATCTAAGATGTTGTGGCTATGGAGGTTTGTTGTAATACATGTGCAAAGTGCATGATTTTTCACCCCATTTTCTTTTATGTACAAAACTCCTGCATGATTCCTTCCTTGACCGTGTTTTCTGTTAAATTCGAATAGTGGTATCTGATTGACTCTACCAACTAGATTAAGAAGGCTGTGATTGTTCAAAATGAGTTATTTATTTTCCAACTAGATTGTGGTTCAGTGGTTCTAATTTCTCTTACCCTCTTTTTTCTCTAGGACGTAATGCATTGTTTCAGTTCACCTGTGGCTTCTGTAGCTGTACAATATTAAAACAATGTACCAGCCTCCATTTGAAACCACTGATTTGAAATGTTCCATTTTGTTAATATGCCATAGTGGACAGAGGTGTTCTCCTTTCGCTGCGACATGAAGCTGCAGTGATAACAATCCATCTACAGCGACGAGAGGAAAATAGGAGCCATACTGGCATTAAATATGATCAATAGTTGATAACACTAAGGTGCCTTTTCCTAGATTAGTGGTACCTCACAGAAAATCCCCTTACTTCAGCACCTTAATTTTTTTCTTTTACAAAATATCTGAACGTTCTCATGGCAGATTTTGACAATCTTGCAACCTTTGATAATAAAAATATATTTCGACTCATTACCTTGTCTGCAAGTTCTGCCATTTGTGTTTGCAAAGCCAATCATTTGTTGGTTCCATATATTCGCGATAGATGGCCTGTGACCATCTGGCAAATCCATTTTTTCCTAGTTGTTCAGCTTTCTTGAAGGGTGTACTTAAAATTATTATTAACCTTTTGTTTTATTATATATATAAGACTTCTTTTTTTCCTCATTAATATTCATGGAACACGGGAATGACCTTACTTCCCTTCATCACTACCACAAAACCAAGATGGCATACCTGCACATGTACACAAGCGATGACACACCCAAACACATGGCTAAGTATTTAGAGTGCACTGTTTGTTATATTTGCATTGCAAGCTGCAACTCTTGTAGGGTCTGGTAACCTGCTGGATCTTGAGCCTCAACCTGAGAGTTAAATCATTATCATTACTGCCTCCTCACTGTTTAATTTGAGAAATGTTAGACAAATAAACCGCTCATTTGCGTCTTTAGATCAAATACACAGATGATGATATGGCCGATCAATACCACAGTGGAACTATGTTGGTTAGAAAAAAACTAACTAGAACAATACCACTGGATTGCAACTCACTCCAGGAGAACAAGTTCTGTTTTATTCATGCACAGTAATTTATGCACACACAGTTACTCCTCTTTTTGTGCATCACACAAGAAAGGGATGACATAGCCTAGTACTGGGAGATTGCTGGGTTTCTGCCAACTTTAGTGGTTTTGTGTTCCAGGTGCACCAAGCACAGACAATACATTCTATCTCTGTGCTTATGGCCTCTATGTTAAATTGTACTCTACCGTAGGGAGAGCTTTACTCTACCCAAGTCTGTCCACGCACTGTGTTACTTTGGACTTTGTTCCTATTCCTCTCACTTCACTTCCTGTCTAGAGCTATGACAGGAAGTTGTATCCAATGTTGTTTATGTAGACCTCGGCAGCCCTCTGTCTGAATGGTCCTAATGACCTTCTCATTAAATGACATATATATTTGGGGACCAGCTTGCCACAGAAAATGTTAGAATGCAACTCCCCTCTGCAGAAAGTGACATGAGCAACGTAGACGGCTTGAGACTGTGTCATACCTATGATTTCACAAGAGTGGCATCTGTTCAATGTGCTGATGTGCAGAAGCATCATTCCAGCTGTTGCATCTGTACAGATATTGTCCTGGTGTTTCAATCCACCAAAACACTGTTTTTGTCCAGGGCTTTGGTAAATGCATCCACAGTTTCACCACAGAACATTCTGTTAGAGTGCCATGAAGATCAGGGGTGCTCAGTGCTTAATCTGTAAAAAAAAAAAAACAATAGCAGGGTCCAAAAGCTTTTCTTGGGAGCATTCCGCCAGCACTTCCAAAAGCTGTAGTTGCCAAGGCTTCCTAGTCTGGAATATACATCATGTCTCTTTGTGCCCCCACCCTTCACTTCCTGTCTTTATATTTCACTCTGGCAGCTCTTTTTTCATCACTGCTTTTTAGGTCTCGCCTAGGCAGCACATACACTGCTCTGTGAGGCATGCTGTATCTAGAATACAGGCTTCAAGGACCTCCCATCTTTTCCATTGGCTCCTGTTCCTGCCCTTCATAAATGCCTGCTTTTGTTTGGTCAGTATGCTTAATTAGTCCCGCCTTTTGGTCTTCTGGACCCTCCCAGGAGGCTGCCCCTGTTACAAGTGAGCTTACTCTTTTTGTTATTTTAAGTTCCTTTGGGCAGACTCTTTTATTTATTGTTTGACTCAGCCCGTGTATGAGCACGGCGCCATCATGTTTCCAACGGCATTTGCATTTTGGGCCTTTTGATCGTGTATGCATGTTCACTTGATCCTGTAGCATGACAATGTGACTTTTGCCACAGGCTTTTGCTGCACCCGTTCACAAGTGCTGCACTTTAATTATTTAAAAAAAAATTATATACATTTAATTACATCGGGTTTCCTGCAAAATGGCAGCCCTACACGCCGTGCTTTCCAGGCTTTTGCGGCACCCGTTTCACAAGTGTCACGTTTTAACGACTTGTTTTTCCATTTATTTCCATTTCATTACAGCTGGTTTTCACTCAAAATGGCGGCACGGTACGCTTTCAGGGCTCTTGCGGCACCCATTTCACACGCGCCACACGTTAACTTCGTGTTTCCTTGTGTGTTGGCGCACTCTTTATTTATTTGCAGCCTGCATGAATTGTTCAAAATGTTCTTTTTTTTCGCCAGAGCTGCGTTTATTTCACAAGCATGATAATAGCTGGGACCCGTTCCTAAGGTTTGTCACTCCCCTCCCACAAAACTGCTTCTTTGTTGATGTCACACTCACCCATCGCTGCTTCCTTAACTATGTGTCTTCCTCCCCCCAGAGGCCTGGGACACTGCATTAGAGTGTGTAAAACTTGTTTCACTTTATCTCCCGTGCCTTGCTGTGCAGTCCCCATCCCACACCACCGCCTGTCTGTCCCCACTTTTTAACTATTTTTCTTCCTCCCTAAGCACTACACACACTTCAGCTGCAGAGACAGATTTAGAATCTCTCCCTAAACCAGAAAAATTCAATATTGTGATTACCTTAAAGAGACAGCAGTCTGTTTAACAGAGAGGCATAGCAAGCCTCGTTACAAAATATGCACTCACTTGTGAAACTTGTATTTCACTTTATCTACCGTACCGTGCCATCCTCACCCCACACCACCTCCCACCCATCGCTGCTTCCTTAACTATTTGTCTTCCTCCCTCCAGAGACGCTACGACACTGCATACAGTATCTTTGCATATGCAACGGTGCACAGCATGGCCGCTACCACATCCTGGTAAAGCCAGCAGCGAGACGCCACTCCAAGCACATTAATTTCACTTTATCTCCCGTGCCCTCCCCACCCCACACCACCTCCCGCCTGTCCCTGCTTGTTTAGCTATTTGCCTTCATCCCAAAGAATTACATACTTCAGCTGCAAAGACAAATATAAAATCTCTTCCCGGACAAGTAAAATCCAATATCATGATTGCCTTAAAAAGAAAGCAGGTGGAGAGGTGTGGTGCAGCGGCCAGGGCAGCTGACTTCGGAGCACAGGGCTCACGTTCGATTCCCGGCTCTGGCGGCAGCTCAGCTCAGCACCATGTAACTCTGGGCAATAGCTCACTTAATTTCCACGACGGCCCCCAGCGCCTTGAGACCCGTAAGGGTGAGTAGTTCGCGCTTTACAAATACGGATTTACATTTTTTTTTTTTTACAGTCCCTTTAGCAGCCGAGGCATACTCCTGCATGCAGAGCATCCTAAAAGTCGATCAGTGCACTTTCCAAACCCAAGCAGTCTTTCCCAGCTGTTCGCCCCCAAAAAATAAAATACACATTACTCTCCCCTGCAACATAATTTCATTACCCTCCATGCAACACATTTTAACTACAGATAATTCCACTACACATAATTACACTCCAACCTACAAAATTACACTTCACAACACATAATTGCACTCTATATATATCCCCTCAGCTCCAAAACACATAATTACACTCAACAAAATTCCACTCCGCAAATTCCCCCATATTAACACTCCACATAATTTCACACTATGCCATACAATTCCAGACAATGCCACACCACACAATAGAATGCCACACAATTCCATACCACACTACAGAATTACACCACACTCCTTACCACATAGTTACACTCCACATAAATCTACTCCATGCCACATAGTAACACTCCACATAAGTACACTCCACACCATGACACATAATTCCACTCAACATAATTTCACTCAATGGCACACAATTCCACGCAACACAATTAAACTCCACACAATTCCATAGCACACAATTCCACTCCACAACACATAATTCCACTACATACCACATATATCCAAACCACACCACAAATTTCCACATCATTCCACATATTTTGACATCATGCCACATAATTCCACTCAATACATTTCACTCCAGGACATACAATCCCACTACACATAAGTCCACTACACTTAATACCATATAATTACTAACCACACAATTCCATTGCAGAATTCCACTACATACAACATACATCCACTCCACTACAAACAAAAAACTGAAATGAAAAACAATATCATTTACAACGCCAATAGCTCTAACTTTCACAAAGGGGAGACCAATTGCATTACAAAGGCTTGTTCCATTTGTCACAGTTTTCTATCTTTCTCTTCTTCCTTCAGTCTTTCTGTGTGTTCTCTTTTTCTTTCACTTGTCCTGGGTTCCCAGCCACAAAGTTATAGGGCCTGGGTAAAATAGGAACTAGTTCCAAAAGGTAAGTGCCAGTGCCTTCAAATCTGTAACCACCGGGACGAATTAAGCACTGGGTACTACAAGAATAATTGCTTAAGGATCAAGGTGAAGCATTCCTCTTAATAATTCGATAACTATTTTGCCTCATTCATCGTTTGTAGTAAGACAAGTTGTTCTACGGTAAGAGTACTCAATTCATGACTAATACTTGCTGGAATCAAAAGATTCATAAGATGTGCTTAGAGTCATGCATTACAGTTACCCTGACTAAAGCAGAGGAGGACACAATATCAGTAATTGAAAATATTCTTTGCGAATGAGATGTAATTAGGCAAAGACCAAAGGATTATTGCCAAAATCAATTGTGCATTTAGAAATTGCAAGTCCTGTTTCTGCCAACAGACCATATATTTTCATAGAACACGGAATGCAGTCATTTGGCCATTAAGTTAATGAAGCAAAAATGTACTTTGCTCCTTAGACCCCAGTTTGAGTTATGAGTAAACCGCTTCCACCGGAAACGATTCGTAGGAAAATAAAAAACTCACAAACTTCAAAAGTGGCAATCTGAAAGTCACTGCAATGCTGTATTATTTATTTACCATCCACCTGTTCGTGATCGCTGCCAAATTAATCTTGTGAAATTGTGAACTGTGAAATGCGCAACACCTGCTCCGGTAGATTTCACAGTGTAGTTACCAAAATGCCTTTCAGAAAGGAAAGCAATTTTATACTCTGTGTTATTTCCTTAGACGAAAATCCATTCGGGTTTCTTCTTAAAGTCAGTCGCAGTGGCATTAATGGACGAGGAATGTCAGCCAATTAATCGGGATTATCTCACAGTAAAACGAGATCAAGTTTGTTATTCAAAATTCCGCTTAAGAGTTTGTGTCTTCAAAGTGATCAGAGTTTCCTGTGGTCAGTTCTCTCTACCTCCCATTGGAGACTCCTTTAAAGCAGACCACTATTAACATCAAAAACAGACGAATCAGAGGCAACCAAGATGATTATAGAAAACGTGTCCCGTCCACGAGCTGTTCTGAGAGTGGCTGATCGAGATAAGACAGAGAAGCACAATTTTCTTCAACTTCGTATAAAGGTTCAAACAGCCCTCAAATCATTAATCAGAAACACAATTCCACTCCAATTTTTTATCAGTGGCAGGATCAGAAATCTCCAAAGAGCAGAGGAGCAAGACGAAGCATATAGTCCTAATAACATTTTCTTTTATCTAGACACACGCTTACGCAAATCTTGATAGTAAATATTATACTTTTATTTCCTCCTAATACATGCTGATTTTGTCTGCATTGCTTCAGGAAGTCAATTTATGAACTATCTAGAGCAGTGTTCCCCAAACTGTGGGTCGCCTGTCGAATTTTGGTGGTTCGTGAAAGTCCAAGAAAGAAGGAAACATGCCTTTAAATTCTGTATTTTCTTGTCGCATTCGCTGTGCTTCAAGACATAGGTCAAATGTCCGGCTATGTCTTCTAACAAATTGCTGCTTATGTGTTTTTTTTAATATTGGCATTCTTTTTTACAAACTCCTCTCACATTGCAATCAGAGAAAGATAAGTAAAGTGAATTATGGGACAATCTTGCTGGGGAAACAGAGATTGTGAAAGGGAAGGCTGTAGGATGTATGCAAATACCGGTAAATGAACTGTAACATTCAGCAATTTCTTAAAGCAAAAAAAAGCACAGTAATTCGGAAGTGTGATGGAAACTATGGGCCTGGTTACGAGTTTGGCGCAGTGGACCTGGCTCAACGTCGCCTCTGCTGCGCCAGACCCACACATGGACCGCCGGCTGTATTACGAGATGTAAAAGTACAACTCCTAAAACGGTCAGTGGTCCATTGGCCTTTCCCATGGCGGTGCCTTGAAACCAGGCACCGCAATGGGAACGGCCAAATAGTTCCAGCACGGCATGGACGGTGAGGTCCATGCCGGGCTGGAACTGGGGGGAATGCAGACAGGAGTGTGCATGTTGTGCCCCCCTGAATGTGTCCCCATGGCAAGGGGGACATGGGGATCCCGTAGGGCCCCCTTTGTTCCTGATCCGCCAGCCTTTTCATGTAGGGCTCCGCCATGAAAAGGCTGGTGGTCCAGGAACTCAAAATAGGCTAAGTGGGACTGCGCCAGTCCCTGCTCAGCATAATGCATTGTGGTGCTCCTGAGCCACCACCAAGGAATGACTGTTTCCTGGCGCAGGCGGCGGTCCACTGCCGATACGATTTTCAAAGTCCTAATCGGCAAAATAGTGGACTGCCATTCCTGCGCCACCGCAAGTCTCCGCCAAACTCGTAATCCGGCCCTAAGATTATAATAGGATCAAAACAAATCAAGACACTTTTACTGTGCAAATGATAAATAATCACTGACAACCGATTTCCACACATTATCGTTTGTGTGCAGCATAGTTGTAGCAGTAAAACTGTATGCCTGTGCAAATGTAGTAGAAACAGTGGTTCCTGTGGCGAAATTGAATATATTGGGAATGCTGATATTGATATGCGCAATCGCAATGAAAGAATGGGTTACTGCGATATCAAAAGGAGAAGAACTAAACACAATGCAGTCTAAGGTATGGATAATAATAGTTTTTATGTACATATAACAAAAACAATTATTCAAATGAACAGTGTATTGTGTCCCCAGTGAACATGGAACCTACAACAATTTGTGACATATTTGTGACAAGTAAAAAAATGGTTTCCAACAAAATATTAAAGTCGACCATCCAAAGAAATCTGTAATAGGAGTGGTTCGCTTTATTTTCGTCGACGGCGTTTCGACCCCTATGGGAATGAGGGGTCTCTTCAAGACCTAACGATATAGGGACATCTGAGAGGATGAATGCTCTGTCATCGTGATGGGTGTGCACCAAAGAGGTGAAAAGTGAAACAACCGGTTACTCACATGGGACCCAGCCGGGCACCCAGTGAGGGGAAGGGGAGATGACAGGGAAGCTGATCTGCACAGAAGTGCAGCTGCTTGTGCAATTGTTTCTCAGCGCGACAATGCGCGTGTTGGAATGACCAGGCCAACTGTTGAGTTACCTGGTTAGCTCAGAAGTGCTTCCAAATTTTAGGTTGCTTCAGGGAGAAGGATCAGTTAAGGTCACGACAGTACGTGTACCTGTCAGGGGATTGAAAGGATGGCTCATTAAATCAGCTGCGCGTGCTACGCGCTCGGGAAGACCGCTTTCGTCAGTGTCCCACGTTATACTGTGACACCTCTGTGGTGCACACCCATCAAGATGACAGAGCTCATTCTCTCAGATGTCCCTATATCGTTAGGTCCTGAAGAGACCCCTCATTCCCATAGTGGTCGAAACGCCGTTGATGAAAATAAAGCGAACCACTCCTATTACAGATTTCTTTGGATGGTCGACTTTAATATTTTGCTGGAAACCATTTTTTTACTTGTCACAAATATGTCACAAATTGTTGTAGGTTCCATGTTCACTGGGGACACAATACACTGTTCATTTGAATAATTGTTTTTGTTATATGTACATAAAAACTATTATTATCCATACCTTAGACTGCGTTGTGTTTGGTTCTTCTCCTTTTGATATCGCAGCAGCCCATTCTTTCATTGCGATTGCGCATATCAATATCAGCATTCCCAATATATTCAATTTCGCCACAGGAACCACTGTTTCTGCTTATAATAAATGCACCCTGGTTCTGTTGTGAGTAGGGTTCCCTTGTAAATAACATTCGACTTGTGCAAATGTAGTAGGCATATCAACGGAAAATGTGCTCTCTATAAACAACAGTGTGATACCACATGATGCTTTAGATACATTAAAAAGGCGCCCGCCTCATGCCCATTAAAGCTAGGTGGGTCGCAAACGTTTGTCATGCTGAAAAGTGGGTTGTGGTTCTAAAAGGTTTGGGAAGCACTGATCTGGAAAAGAGAGACTTTAAAGTATTTTCAGTGGAAAACTTCTTGAGCTAGAAAGGACTACCAGAATACTTTACCACTCATAGTGATTCCGTAAACATCTAAAAGAACAGACATAAACATATAAAAGAGTTCTAAACATTACCTGAGATAATAGATGGCCCTTAAATGAAAGAAAACTGAACAGGCTCTGAACTGTACATAATAGTTAACATAGACTCTGCTAAATGTGAGGATGAGTTCCTAAAACCTCAAAACAATCCTACACTCCATGAAAAATAACATATAATCCAGTTTTGGAGGGTAAAGCTGTCATTACAAATTAGATAGACTAAGAAAAATGAAGAAGTTAAGGTAGGAGCATTTAAAAGTGCCTAACTTAAAATACTTTGCCACAAAATGCAGCAATATAGGCAAAGGCAAACAACATAAAAGATTTTTTTTTTAAATCATAATTCTAAAATAACCATGTTTGAACCGATCCCATACTAGGACCTTGAGTGTGAGTGCAACCTTCCTTCCATGAACCTTAGTGCAATGACTACCATTATAAGTAAGCGAGGCATCCATGATGAAATCTTTTAGGGAAGCATAAATTATGATTCACATTATCAATGCCCGGTGGTGGTGATAGGGAGTTGCTTCATTGTTGGCCTTACAAAGGGCCCTGGAAGGACATACAATGAATGCACTAAAGAAATCATTATGAACCATAAATAGATTGCACTCTGTTAGACATGGCACCATTGGCATGGATCTCCTTTCCATTTTTTGTCTTTGCCTCCTGTGTTTTTGCTGTGTTTTGGACTCCGTTTTGCTGGTCTAGATGCTTTGGGCACTTTGCCACTGCTGTTCAGTGCCAAAGTGCAAGTGCGACCTTTGTAAATTGTTGTTATGGATTAGTGACTCCATGATTGGCATATTTGATTTACTTGTCAGACCCTAGTATAGTGCACTTTGTGTGCCCAGGGCCTGTAAATCAAATGCTGCTAGTGGGCTGCAGCACTGATTGTGCCACCCACAGAAGCAGCCTGTAAAATGTAACTCTGGCCTGCCATTTCAGAGCCTGTGTGCAGTCTGGACTGCCATGTCGACTTGGCAAGTGCACACACTTGCCAGTCCCTAAACCTTCCCTTTTCTACATATTAGTCACCCCTAAGGTAGGCCCAAGGTACCCCTGTGGGCAGGGTGCATTGTATGTGAAAGGTAGGACATTCCCTGATGTGTGTGGCATGTCCTGATAGTGAAATACTGCCAATTTCGTTTTTCACTATTGCAAGGCTACCTGTTCCCATAGGACAGAATGGGGAGTTTGTTTATAACATCTTATAAACATAACTGGCTCTGGGAACAAGGTTGAAAAATAAGGTTTAGTATGCCTGAACTCAGAATGTTAAAATGCATATTTTAATGAGGGTGATTTTTACATTCTGTGTTTGAAAATACCACTTTTAGAAAGTAGGTATTTTCTTACCTAACCATCCAGTGTGCCTCTGCTAGGTTTGTGTATTGCATGTCTGGCTTTTGGATGACAGGGGCTGGAGAGGGGCAGCGGCTCCAGAAGTCTGATGAGTCAGGGCTGGGCTGAATAGACCTGGGCTGCATTTAGAGTAGGCGGGGAGATTTCCTTTCACCTGAATGGGCCTGGTCTGCCTTCAACAATGCTGTCTCTACCTCCTGCCAGGAAGCTGCACCATTGAGGACAGAACTGGTTTTGGCTGGGAACAGACACTCTCTGCCTCCAGAGAACAAAGGATTTTGGTGTATAAAAAGAGGGGCCCAGACCCCAGACTTTTAGATCACTTCTGGGAATCAAGAGGAACCTTTGCCAAGGAGAAGAGCTGGAGAAGCTGAGGAGGAATACTGCCCCTGAGCTGTTTGCTGTCTGGGGTTGGCCTGCATTGGCTGCTTGCTGCCAAGGAAAGGAGAAAAGGACTTTGCTGTTTGCTTTGTCACTTGCTTGAAAGAAAATCTCCAAGGGCTTGAAACTGAACTTGCCTCCTGTTCTGAAGTCTCAGGGACACAAAGACTTCACCACCAGCTCCCCTGAATTTAATTTCTGGGAATTCTAACCTGCAAAGAGTTGCCTGCTGCTGTTCTGGACCTCTAGAGAACTGTTTTCCACTGGGAGCTGGAAAATCGACGCAACATCGAAGAAGCGAGACGCATCCACACCTGTTTCCAATGCATCGCAGAAGAAACCATTACAGCGCCTGCCGCAGCTCGAGAAATCGCTGCATGCCGCATTGTGTGCACCGATCTCCGAGGTCCGAGATCACGGCACCGAGTCCGACGCAAGGCCTGCTGTGCGGCTGTACGAGTTCACGCATCGTCACCGGATCGTCGCATCTCATTAAGGCGCCAAGTCGGTCGCATCGTTGGGGGACGCAGTAAGAAACCGAAGCATCACCTCCCCACGCAGTAAGGAACCGACGCATCACCTCCTCTTCAGTAAGGAACCGACGCATCACCTCCCCTGCGCTGCAGTAAGGAACCGACGCATCACCTCCCCCAAAGCAAGGAACCGACGCCTCACCTTCCCTGAGTGTAATGAACCGACGCATCACCTTCCCTGCCACCCGTTTTGTTTCTTTGCGTGACGCATCCCAGGTACTTTGTGAGAAAAGTGTTGCTTCTGCAATTTGCTTGAAATGAACTATTTCTGCCATCTGAAAGTCATATTTTTATTACTGTATTGTGGATTTTTGTCGTTTGGTCTTGTTTTGGTTTAGATAAAGATTACTTATTTTTCTAAACTGGTGTGGTTTCGTTTTGTAGTGTTTTCACTGTATTACTGTCTGTGTTCCCAAATGCTTTACACACTGCCTCTGAGATAAGCCTGTCAGCTCGTGCCAAGCTACCAAGGGGGTGAGCAGGGGTTATTTTAGGAGTGTATCCCCCTTACTCTGACTAGAAGCAAGGGTCCCTATTTGGACAAAGGTACCTACCTCTACCAACTAGAGACCCCCATTTCTAACACACTTTATAAATATTTTTTAATCACTGATGATTAATTAATCAAACGCATTGTGCAATCAACTTATAAAAAGATTTTGAGAAATTGTATATTTATAATGCTGTCAACCCACTTTAAAGTCAAGTAAAATATAAGAAAAGAGTCACACTGAGGACACAAAACTCCCAGGGGCATCAGTTGGTAGCCACTAAAGCCTCTAATTCAATCCACCCACAATAATATGAGGTTTACAGGCAAATAGCAGATTTAACTTACCCCAGACCAAATCCTGCAAATGCTGCATTTACTTACCACTGTTCCAATTTTTTCTTTCTTGTTCATGCCCCATTTCACCACAACCTAATGGTAATGCCTCCTTCGTAACTCTCTGACAGAGGAGTCGTGAGCTAGATCAGAGCAATCGCTTTTAAGCGAGTTCGCTCTCTGCTATGTGGATCCCACTGGGCTGGATGAACCAGGCTTTATGCCTCAGTGTGGGTAGCAGCACAGTCTGTAGTAGCCCTGGGATCTCCATAGAGAGTCAAGCTGGGCCTACAAGAAGATAGAGCGGTGTATCCAGGACTCAAATTACTGATAAGGCCCAAGGTTTGGCTGTGCAACAAGCATTGTTGGGTTAACCAGACATTAACTCTATTAAAGTAACCAAGTCAGCTGCAAAAGCTAACACTAGGGGAAACAAACAATGAATAAGATTAAACAGATGCCTAGACAGACTAAGACATATTTTAAAGCAAGAGCAAACAGGAGAGAATGCACCTGAAAGGGAGACATTTGTTTTCTAACTCTAGTGGTGTAAAAGAGAGAATAGAAAACCCACAGAAAAACACATGAGAAACATAAAATTGAGGCTATTGATTGTGTTGCACTGCTAAAAAAGGCCCCATCAGAGGGGGAAGTACAATTTCAGCAATCAGTAAACGTTGGTGAAATACGCAATCTAAGTGAAAAAGGGGAAAGAACATAGTTACAGACCAAAGGTACCCCTAATAATGATACAAATACCAATACTGAGGTGGCATATCCATCGCAAAAAAACATGTTGAAATCTTCATTTCGTTTGTGTCTAGGGAGGATTTAAGCTGAACTGTCTTAAGAAAATGAATTCAGCCGGTATTGAGCAGCAGAAGGACTTGAAAAGGATAGAAAATAAGGAGTCTACTCTAAGTAAGTCATGCAAATGTCAGGAAAGGGATTCCGCTGACTCCAGTACCGATTGTGTTGAAGATGATTTTAAATGAGAATATGATCATTTAGAGGGGACTTTTTTTGCTTTATGAGGAGATACAACATCCTTCCTCGGCCCGGGCTCAAACTAGATGAAAAACAAATGTGGCTGTGGGAACGCTTAAAGTAAAGTATTCTGTGTCTCGATCAATTTCTCTTGGGACATTTAGCACAACCAAGGATGACTGAGACCAGGTTCTCTGTCAATGATGTGATAATGGCAATTATTAAAGCTCAGCAGGCATTCAATTCAAATAAACCAAAATTGAATGGCTGTCAAAAAATGATGAACGAACCACTACAAGATATGCATATAATTTTCTGTCAACGGGACTAAAGAAAAGTTAATCATGAAGAACAGCACACATTTTATAATTCTGGAGTCCTAGGCCAAGGAGGATCCAGTTGGTATGTCTCCACTATACCATAAGAATAAGGTGGTCAAGATACCCTTGAGACATCTGGGAAACCATTGTAAGAGGAACAATTTGAGGGCTACTGAAGTTTTTGAGATGGTTGAAACAGACAAAAACTTGACACTGCCCATAATAGCATTTTCTCATCTAACCAAATGATTCAGAAAATAGACTTTACTAAAGATATGCAAAGGGTATAGCAGGAGCCTGCTACATCAAGGAAACAAAACCTAGCTGAACCATGAAAACATTCTGGTGAATTTTCACCTACAGGAATGTGGAGAGAATCCTGGCAGAAACTCAGAAGCCCCCTACATGGAACTCACATCAAATCCTACTTTGCACCAATGTGTCCAAGAGAACAAAAGAAATGGGAACTGAAGCATTTTACAGAAGAATTTAAAGCATGAGGCATGTGTGCCTTTTTAAAGCATCCATCAAAACTGGGGATCATGGTAAAAGGCTCCCCTATATGTGTCTTTTAAAGCTTGGAGGCAAAGAAATCTTCTCCTAGAAAGAAAATAAGAAAGGGGAAGAATGAATAAAGGAAAGGAAAATATTAAACTTTTGGTTATCTCCTTCCTCCCTAGCTGCTACGTGCCTTCATCTACCAATAATAGTTAAAGAATGGTTAATGATTTTTTAACATTGAGCAGTAAGATATAAGAATGTAGTAATAGCAAAATGACAAAAAATGGGGTGGGTTCCCGGTGGTGAAAGAAATTTGAAGCGGAGGTGAGGAACCATGTTTAGTTAAAAAAACAAGATTGTTAGCTGTAGATCGCAACGGATACCCACTGTTCATAAAGTATGTCTGCCTAATGCATAGGGCTGCATAGGGGAACCCTTGGGAGGTGTAAGCAGAGTAAGTCTGTGGTAAAGTAGAGCAAGACAGAGAAATGTCTACATAAATATTAAGAGGTTATTTAGAGTCATTGAGGAGACACCAAGGGATGTCTGGCAGGGGACTATGCTAATCGCCATAAATCTAAAAAACAGATTGATACTCGTCGCTGGAAATTACGAATAGCAGTTCTGCAACAAATGCCCATGGAGCCATAACTGGATCAGCAGGTGCACTCTTTCACCCATGCTCTTCACACTGACCATAGATCCATTGGCTGATGTAATTAGAATAGAGGACAGAGAAAACACAATACTGAAGATGGAACACCTTATCCTATATCTCTATGCGGATGATAGACACTTGTTTCTGACAGATGGGGATTCAGGAGTAGGCCCAGCTGTACAATTCCTTGTGGAATTTGGGAGATTTCCCAGTCTTAAAGTAAATTGGTACAAAAGATGTGCATAAGCCATAGACCCAGAATTAACTGTGTAACCACAGCAACTACAAACCTGGAATATTAAATTGAGGAGAAACATGCTTAGATACTTGGGGGGTGAGTATATACCACCTAGATGAGGATCTGATGGCAGGGAACTTGGGAGTCTCACTGAGATCTCTGAGACGAGATAGTGATTTCTGGAAGACACTGAAACTGTCAGAGATGGAGCGGCTTCCTAGCTAAAATGCTGACTCTAACTATACTTTTATATTATTTTCTCAGCTTACTGATCTGGGTGCTGTCAAAGTGATTCAGGGAATTAAAGGTACTCCTGAGAGATGTCACAGGTGGCGAAGGTAGACTCAAGGTAACCATGAATGTTCTGAAGTAGCCAATCCTCAAGAAAGGATTGGGAGCCTTGGAGTTTGAGATTTATTATTTGGCAGTCCCGACTCAGAGGGTTACGATATGGCTGGATGGGGACAATACCAAGAAGTGGAGGCACTTAGAACTGAATGTAACCGGAGACGCGCGAGCGCGCGAACCAAGATGGCCGCCGCCTGCTGAGCTCCGCTCGTTTTCGCCCGTTTTTCAGTCAAAAACGACGATTTTTGGATCAAAACCTTGGTTAAATTGGGGTCGCTGTATTTATCAAAGGTTTACCTGATGTTGTGAGGCTTTTCCAGACCGGTTACTCGATGGATGTGGATTTTTGCTCCTCCTTCATGCTGCTCCCAGTCCTGCTCTGAGGTACTGCCTGGATTGTCTGTCAGGGGGGCGGAGTGAGTGTTTAGGAAAAAGCCTGGCTTTGGCCTAGCTCCTCCCACAACCAGTTTTAGCTGCTGCACCTTGCTGTTTTTCAAGCTTTTTCTCAATTACTAATACAATACTGCTAAGATTTTTCAACAAATACTCAGTTCTTATTATTTGTTGTATTTTTGCAAGGATATTTACTCAAGTATAAAAATGGATCAGAAAAATGCGCAAACTCCTGTTAATAAGAGGAAAAGTCAGATTTCGCCGCCTCCTGCCAAATCTAAGGTAGTTGAGTCAAGTGAACCTTCTCTGTCATTAATTTTTGACGAAATTCAAGCACTACATACCAACACAGACTCAATTGCAACAGAGATTAAAAACTTGCGCAAAGACATGGCAAGCATGTCAATGAAAATTTCTGACAATGCAATTAAAATAAATGACAATAAAGCTAAAATTGATGCCTTCTCCCCACTTGTGGAAAAAATGTCTCCTATGTCTGCTCTCCTTCTGGACATGGAACATCGCACTAGACAGTACAATTTACGCATCTTTAATTTGCCGGAAGACATTGAGGGTTCCAACTGTAGATTATATTTGGAGAGTTTGATTCCTGGCCTCTTGAACATCAAATTTTTGGAAAAATTTGAAATTGATAAGGCTCACAGGATTCCATCACATCGTAACCCTCGCCATACAAAGCCTCGACAAATGATATTTAAAGTTCTTCGCCACCACCATCTGGCTTTGATAAGAAAGGCAGCTCGAGAAATTCCTTCTTTGATGGTTAATGGTCATAAAAATTTTATTCACTAAGACTTTGCCAAAGAAACTGTTTCGATTCGCAAAGAATTTTCCGTTCTTCGTCCTCAGCTTAGAAGTCTTGGTTTTAAGTATGGTCTTTTTGATCCATCAACAATGCGCATATGGAAAGACAATTTCTCCAAATCCTTCCAAAGACCTGACGATTTAAGACGGTTCTTGGATCAGCATTCACAACATTCAATGGATACTCATGATTCTGCTACCTGAACATAGAATTTACGCTTGTTCCTGAAAAGTTTCAAGGTTTTATTTGCAAGGGGATCCAGCGGTTTTCGGTCATGCTTGTAAAGCGTGTGTGCATTTCATTTCTGTTATTAATGTTCAATGTTGTTCATTTTTTTTTCTTTGCTTTGTCTCCTGTCTTGTTTTTTCCTTTTCTCTCTTTATTAACTACTCTGGAGTTACTATTTATTTTTGCTATATACATCTTTGTCTCCTTTTCTCATTATTCTTTTTCTTCCTTTTTCATAAATGGCTAGTGTTCATAATATCAAAATAGTCTCGTTAAATGTTAAAGGTTTACGTCATCCTGTCAAACGTACAAAAATTTTAGATTATCTAGGCCGGTGTAAAGCAGATATTTGTTTTATACAGGAAACTCATATAGATGACAACATTTTAGATTATATGAAAAAAAATGGGTTGATAGTATCGTTTCATCGCCTGCAAATGGAAAAAAAATGGTGTGGCTATCCTTTTTGCAAAACGCCTTAATTGACAAATTCTGAGTAAATGTTCAGACACTGAAGGAAGATATGTCATTGTTAAAATTAAAGTTCCGAATAAAGTTATGTTTTTATTAAATGTTTATGGTCCCACAGTGGACGACCCCCATTTTTGGTCAGTTCTAACAACAGAAGTTCTCAAATTGGGTAAGGTTCCTCTCATACTTGGAGGAGATTTTAATGTTATATTTAATCCACTACTAGATAGATTATCTCTTACCAAATTTCGGCCTTCAAAAGTCTTTTTTGCTTTTAAATCATTTCTACAAACTACAAAGTTGGTCGATATTTGGAGATTACATTTTCCTACAGAAAAAATGTTCACATTTTTTTCTAACCCACATAACTCTCATTCCAGGCTTGATTATTTATTAGTTTCAAGGCAATTAATTGACTCTGTGGTTACCCCTACTATTGGCAATATTGATATATCGGATCATGCCCTGATTTCTCTTAATCTGAAATTAAATTCCAATGTTACAACTCAATCCAGATGGAGAATGAATACTAGTATTGTCCTAAATGAACAAAATAAACCTAAACTTTTAGTTGCTATACATGATTATTTTCTTTTTAACCCTGAAGATTCTACTTCTATGGTGAATAGATGGGACACCTTTAAAGCTTATATTAGAGGGGCTACTATTTCACTTATGGCTCATGAAAATAAAACTTTTAATGCTAATGTCAGAAATTTAGAGAAACAAATTGCTAAATATGAGAGACTTTTTATTACATCTAATGATCCCCAATATAGAGTTAAGCTGCAAAAACTTGAGTTTAACTCAATCCTTAGCAGAAGAGCGGGTATTCAGCTGTCAAATTCTAAAGCCAAATTTGCCTTTAATGCCAATAGATCAGGACGACTTTTAGCTAATTATTTACGCATTAAAAAGGACAAAACACAAATTAACTCAATTCATGGATCTAATGGAAAAGTTGCCCTATCTCAAAATGACATTGTTAATGAATTCCTGGATTTTTATACTAATTTATATAACAAACCTAATTTTGATGATGCCTCCTTAATCGATTCATTTTTATCCAATTGCAGCTTACCTAAAATCTCACAATCTGATAAATTAAATCTTGACTTGCCTATCACTCAAGATGAAATTTTATTAGCTATAAAATCTCTCAAAAAGAATAAATCCCCTGGTCCTGATGGTATTCCGGCTGAGTTTTATAAAGAATTTCAGTTACAGCTTATCCCTCATTTATTACAACTTTTTACTTTTTTGGTTCTACAGGTATTACTACTGGGTCGTTTACTGAAGCTCTAATTGTTGTATTACCCAAACCTAATAAAGACCCTACTTTGGTATCAAATTATCGACCTATTTCTCTAATAAATCAAGATTGTAAATTGTATGCTAAAATACTTGCCTCTAGATTATCATCTGTGTTGGAATCTATTATTCACTCAGACCAATCTGGTTTTATGAAGAATAGATACTCAGCAAATAATACTAGAACATTGTTACATGTTATTGAACAGGGTTCCACCTTATCTTTACCTTCAGGTATCCTTGCATTGGACGCTGAAAAAGCATTCGATAAAATTCATTGGCAATTTTTATTTCATACTTTATTGTCATTTAATTTTCGGGATACGTTTATACGTATGATATCTGCGTTATATTCTTCTCCTATGGCTCGTTTATTTATTAATGGCCAAGTTTCTAATCAATTTTCCCTCTTTAGAGGTACAAGGCAAGGTTGTCCCCTTTCCCTCTTTTGTTTATTCTTGGTATTGAACCCTTTCTTGTTGCTATTAGAAAATGTGATAATATTACAGGAATTAATATTAAGGATGTTATTATTAAAACTTTAGCATATGCTGATGATGTCTTAGTATTTATTAGTAATCCTTTATTGTCTTTTCCTCCCCTGCTTGAAATTATTTCGTCCTACTCCACAGTCTCTGGATATAAACTTAATACAAATAAAACAGAATTCTTTCCTGTAAATATATATTGTACTCCTGATATGATACCCATGAATGATATTATTTGGCAAAAAGATAAACTAAAATATCTTGATATTGAATTTTGCTCGTCTATAAAATCAACTTTATCACTGAATTGTGACTCCATCTTAAATTATATTAAGGATAAAATAACCAAATGGTCTTCACTTCATTTGTCATGGTGGGGTAGAATGGATTCTATAAAAATGAATATTGGTCCAAACATTTTTTATACCCTTGCCATGATTCCCACTCAATTTCCGCTAAAGTTTTATAAAACAGTAGATAACCTCCTTTCCAAATTCCTTTAGAGTAACAAATCACCTCGTATTAGCTATAAAAAATTAAAAATACCTAAATGTAATGGAGGTTTTGGTTTGCCTAATTTCTTTAATTATCATAAAGCTTTCATTCTAAAACAAAGCTCTATTTGGTTTAGTCACTCTTTTTACACAATCCCCCTACTTGGCTTTTAATTGAAAAATCCTTAATAAATCCCTTTCCACTACCCACCTTGTTAACTATGTCTAATAAATCGCCAATTTTACATAAATCTGTAATTCTAAAATCCACCAAGCTAATTTTTAATGATTTAGATTTAATTTTTCAAACACCTATTTCTTTGACAGAAGTTATGTCGTTATGGCATAATCCAATTATAAAACTTAATAGAAATGTTAGATTTTGGTCTACTTGGATTAAAGCTGGTATTTTTTATCTTAAAGATGTTTATTATGATAAAGCGTTTGTCCCTTTTGATAGCTTGCAATCAAAATTTCATTTATCTTCTGATTTTATCAAATATGATTCATTATGTAACTCCATTCTAGATTCATTTCCTCAGTATGTCCCTTCCAATATTAAATCAGATTTATCAACTTATATTCAAACTGTTTCTACTTTACCTCATGGTGCTTCCATGCTATATAAAAAAATGTCTATCTCTCAAGAGTCCAACATTAATGTGATATCGACTTTTTGGAATAAGGATCTTTCAATCTCATTATCTATTGATACATGGAAAACTATTTGGCTTGATAGTATTTCGGGTTGGTTGCCTGTTTCGCTATACCAAACGAATTCTTATATTTTATATAACTGTTTATGGACCCCATATCGATTATTTCATGCTAAACTTATCCAGTCTCCTACTTGTTGGCACTGCAATTTGCTGGATGGATCATTGCAACATATGCTTTTTGAATGTCCTTTGGTTTTAATTTTTGGACTCAAGTATGGGTTATTATAAAAAAGATTTTTAATATCCAAGAAAATATTTCATTCAAATTGATAATTTGTAAATCTGTTATTCTTTCACAAAAACTAAATGAACTAGAAAGTAAATTGTTCAATTTTTTAGTATGAGCTGCTTTAAAATCCATTACAACTTGTTGGAAAGATGTTTCTACATTATCTGTCAACGTTTGGTGGTCTTGGGTTATTTTTACAAGAAAAGGAGCACAGTTATCTCTAAATGGTATTAATCATAATTCTAATTCTTATAATTTTTCTGGACTCCTATTGATATCTATTTGTCTTCTTGAAATGTGTTAATCCATAAGATATTTTGTTAATAAGATGTTTCAAATGTTATAATTTTTAGTAACTCTACTTCATTATTATAACTAATTATTGAGAGATGTCCCCATCCCTTTCCCCTCATTTTGTGTTCTTTTATGTAATTCCGATATGCTTGATATACCTATACCAATTTAATTGATGTTTTCAAGATTTATCTATAGTTAATGGTGTTTATTGAATGCTATTTTTTGTATTGTCTTTTGTTATTGTGGAATTATTATGAAAATTTCAATAAAATACTTTGAACTAAAAAAAAAACTAAAAAAAAACTGAATGTAACCAAGGAGTGTGTGTAACTCTTTTTTCTGCCTTTAGGTAATAGTGGGAGAGCGTCTTGAAGACACAGGGATTGCCCCGGGAAGTGCTCCTGGTGGCTTGGACAGAGGCTTGCTTACTTATGGGGGATGATTCTTATCAAATTGGTGAATTTATCTACTTGACAACTCTGATCGAGGAACATGGACTATTACCATCACAATTTCTAATATACAGCGAGGAACCTGAGGCTCAGATGGGGAACAGGCTCGGTGGAGCCACAGACACATAAAATGTTGCAACTGCCAAAAGTTAGTGACTTGGTTCTATAAATCCCTATTGAACATGACTAAGCATAGCCAGCATAAAACCAGAACAATATATGAGAATAACATTGGCCCACAGGATGTGGGAAGTCTTTATAGTACACATATAGAAAGTATAGAGACTGAAAGATTGACACATACTCACTTCAATTATTCACATACTACATATATGGCATTCAAAAGGATACATTTGTTACTTGACTCTGACACAGTAAGGATTCTCAAATGTGATTATCCCAGAGCAGGAGTCTATTGTATGGTATGAAGCTGTAGCACCATTGTTACATTATTAAGACCCACGCAGACAAGACACTCAATCTGAAAGATTTGTACACGCCAAAAGTTTGTCTGCTGGGCCTGTTCTCCAGACCAAAAAATAAGACGGTAGATACTAGATTAAGGGACCTAGGATTGGTTTTAGTGAAAAGGATTGCAGCAGACCTTTAGAGGGTGTCATGAGCACCTCGCATTAAAAAAAGAAGGAAGAAAGGATGTGGGAAAATGAGTAAAGCGTGATAGCATTCCATTAAATGGGAATAAAAGAGAGGGATCAGCAGGAGGGCAAGACCACACTTGCAGAACAAGATACTCCCAGCCTTCGAAGAACCCCCAAATTGAAGACTAATTATACACTAGAGTAAGCAACTGTAGGTTGTGAAGCTGGGAGCTCTTCGAGATATTTGCAGGCGGAAAAGTTATGACTCTGCTAGACAATAGATTGAAGGAAGCAGCCAGGGTCATACAGTGATGTATTGTTTTGTTTGTTGCTGCAAAGATAAATCTCTGATGACAACTCGCTACTCCCAGGATCTGAGAACATGTAAAGTGAGAGACTGAAATCGAAACTTAACGCTGAATATGAGGACTGTGTTGTATTCTATTGTATTTATGACCAAAATATTTAAACAATGTTTCATTGAGAACAACTGAAGAAAAACAAATAAACAGATGTAAAAAGGAAAGGGCAAGACAGGATAGGATATGGAAAGACGAAGGTGGGGCCACTTAGGGGAAACTTATGGGTGGAAACATGAGTGATAGTAAATGAAAAACTAAAAAATGAAATCCAGAATGTTTTATTTTTAAACTACCCGGTTGGAAGTAGGCAAGTAAACAGGATTGGCTCCATCAGAGATATATGTCCTGCAGACATTATCTGACAATACAGGGTGAGGGTTTGAAGCAATTGTAGCTATTGGTTACAGAAAATGTATGGTAGCAAGTGAGTTGAGCATACATAGCACTCCCTCATAGAGTGCATTACATAAATGAAAACTGTACCCACCCCCTCCACCTTCAGCATTGCTTTCCCCTCCTCAAACCAAACATTTAAAATGACCTTGTGTCCTGCCATCCACTCTCACCACCCTCAGCAGTACCAACCCTCCAACTCCCTAATATTTAAATGAACCTGATGTCCTGCCAAAAGCCCATCCGCAACGCCCAGTGGGTTTGCCCTCCCCACCCAGATATTACTTTTTTTCAACCCTTCAGCCATTTTTCCAGCCTTTCTCCTATCCCTGCCCAAATTCATGTTCTCTGTTCTCCAACAGAGCAGAGAGCTGGCACCATGATAACAGGCTCTCTCAGAGCCATCTCCATGTGGCTTGGAATGCCCTTTTGTTCTTGGTCGGCTGAGCCCGACAGCTGCAAGGAAATGTGGCGGTTAGGACGGGCAGAGTGCCGCCCAAGTTCTGTGGAGACCAAGATGCCCGTGTTCTGTGGAGACCAAGACACCTGTGTTCTGTGGAGACCAAGACACCTGTGTTCTGTGGAGACCAAGACACCCATGTTCTGTGGAGACCAAGACGTCTGTGCTCTGTGGAGACCAAGAAAGGAGCAAAGGCAGATAGGACTCTCCGCATCCATTCCACTGCTTCTCTCAAATCTCTGAAGACCCAGCGAGCCAGGAGAATCCCGGAATAGTGATTGCTTCCCACTGAAGTCATACTAGTGGAAAATTGACTTGTGTTACATCATACCAGTGTAAAACCGGATTCATAATCCAGTAGTCACAAAAACCCTCGCTATGAGAGGAGAGCGCTACATAACTAATTGTTGCCTAGGGATGATTATCACGTTCATGAAAAAATGTGCTTAAAAAAGTATTAAATTGAGATTACAACTAGACAACTATTCAATAAATATAACATTTGTGGAATGTCAAGATTTGGATTTTCTCTTGCCACCAATGGGGTAGAAAGAGGAATACATTAAAACATTTGGCCAAATAAATAATGACGTAATAAATCACCCAAGAAGACACTTCCAACTTTTTAATAGTACGGAATTAAACACCGCCCCAAAAAACACTGGCAAAACAAATAGTTCTTGCCATTGAGAGGTGTTGGGTGAGCTTTTGACTTTCCCAATGCTTATTGATGAGATTGAAAAGCTTCGGCAAAAAAGATAAAACGTTTCTAGAGGAGGAGTGCCAAACACTAGAAGAGAAAGAAAAGTCATTGACCCAAATCCCCCAGTAAGCATTGGTGTTGTACACAACAGGCCCTTTGACAATGCCCGGTAAAGCTGTCTGAAGGTGAGACTTAAAAGTTATTGCTGCCTTTCAAAAGTGCAGAGGCCAAGTCAAAACTAGGAGTGGCCGTAATATTCCGGTCCGCCCGAGGAATTAGTGGAATTTTGGCGACTCTGCATTACTCTTATAACACGGAGTTCCGGCCAAATTCTGTCAATCGCTGTGTGGAGGAACATGTTCTTGCGCGCAGCTCCGGAACAGTAAGTTGGCGAGTGTAAGCAAGATTTGGCGTGATTCCCAGTTGTTAGGAGGACATCCAGCGAGATTTCTAAAATGAGTGGTCGCAGGCGGTTGTGACAGTTCGCAGTCAGAAGGCTGCCGCTCAAGTAGAAAATGTACTTGAGCGGCCACCAAATCACCTCAAGTAGCTGGGCCACTACTCATCAGCTCGAGTAACCGCCTGGTGCCATTTGCACTGATTTTTCAGCACACAATGCATTACCGGAGCTAAATCACAGCATGAGCAGTGCGACGTGCCTATTTCCGCCCATTGGCAGAACTCCGCAGAATCTTGCGTAGTTTTTAGGAAACTCAGCGGAATTCCAGGGAGTCAAATTTGGCCAGTTCCGCCCACCCCTAGTCAAAACATGATGAAAATGTGTACCACAAATAACTATCAACATGAGAATCTGAACAGAAATGTATTGTCTTCTGAGTCTTACTCGTCACTTTAAACATGTAATATAGCGTTCAACAAAGAAAGTTGAAAAGGACATGCTGTCAACAAACAGACTGTAACAGAAAAATATGATTTATAACATAAAGCTTCTATGATAAGCCATATATGTATCAGATGATATGATTTGCAGAAGCAGAGAATATTCCTCACAGATATATGACTTCAACGAGATCGGACATGCAGAATGTAACATAATATTGATAACTTTGGACCATGTAAGAAAGTCAGATAGCGACAGCATTTGTTCATAGAAGAATAAAGATTGCAATTGGATGGCACTCATTTGAATGAATCCAGATTACATTAACACCAGGGCTGTATGAAAAATCCTTATAATAAATGAGATATACATTTTAAAATCCCTTAGAAATTAATTTGTGCAAATTTATCTGGAAAGGAAGAAGTTGTGTACTCCATCCAATTTGAAATGTATACTTGTAAGCCACTCAGGAAAGGTAGCAATTTAAGACTTCATTCTTTATAAAACATCCAAGAAATGAGTTTAGATTGATCACATTGCCTCAATGGAACAAGCTCAGCTTGCCTATAAAAGATGTCTCAAAATATCATTACTGTCCTTGGGTTGCACAAGGTCATTAATTATAACAAACAATGAATTATAAAAAGCCTGATAAAATCTGACATTAGAAGAACACTTTGGTACACCTCATTGGCAAAAGTAGATATAATTAAAATAAACACAAAATAAGTAGTCTAGGTACAAACCAAGTAATTGCCTATTTAATGTATTAAAATGCTCAAATCTCAATGACATTTTCTTCCCAAAGTTGTTTCTTAGTAAACGGCAGCAAAGGAGAATGAGAGAGCTACATCCACCACAATAAATAGGAGCACATCCCTCTGTTAATACCAGTTGTAGTAAGAAAGTTAAAATGGCCAATGTATCTAGCAGTTGACGCTTGTGTGCAGGAACACAGTACATTACACTCTCCTTTTACCAGCGAGACACACTAAAATGAGTGCATCTGTAAACATAATTGTGGTGGCCAAACGGGTCTGCGCCATAATGTAACATGGCTGGATGCACCCAAAGGCTGGGTGAGATCAACGGGATGAATAAAAGTGACTATGAGGAACTTGTGCCTTAATCTGGAAGGTGTCTATGAGAGTTGTGAGTCACTAGTGCCAGCATTTGCACGGTCCTCACTGCTATTTCAGCGTGGTAAGATAAACCCTTTGCCAGGCCTAAATCTTCCATTTTAACACACATAAGTTGCCCATAGGGTAGGTCCTAAATAGCCCATAGGGCAGGATTCAGTGTATTGATAAAAAATTGGACATGGTCTTTTAGCTTTCACATGTCCTGGTAGTGAAAAACTCATACATTCGTTTTTTACTACTGCAAGACTTACCTCTTCCATAGTATATAACAATCGGTTGCCTTATGACATTTAATAAGTGCTAACTTCTGATTTGGAAGAGGTACATATTTCATGGTTTGTGTCTGAGAAATTGTAATAAAAAATCCTCTTTAATGGTAGTGTCAGATTTTAAGTTACAATTTTGAAAATGGCACTTTTAGAAAGTTTGCATTTTCGTCCCTATTTGGTGCCTGCTCCTGGGTCACAGGACCGGATGTAGTTGGCAGTTGGACTTAATTTATTCCTCTCAGACAGCCACACAATAGAGGGATTAAGTGTGCCTGGATGGCCCGTCGACTGTCAGGATGGGAGGGTGGAGTTGGGCACAGCCCAACTTGCAACTGTGTAAGCTGTGCCCTCCCTTCACAAAAGGACTGTCACTCTGCTGCCCACTACTCTGCTGCCCTGCTGCCTGCTGCTCTGCTGCTCAGAGGAAGACTGATCCTGCGCCTTCATCACAAGCTGAAGGTACAGGGAACATAGCAAGCTCCACAGGCTTCCTTCAACTGCCCAACTGAGCTGCTGTCTGGACCTGCCAGTGCCCTGATGACCTCTGCTATAGTGAGTTCCTGACCCCCAAGAGGTGCCCCTCAGGTCCTTGACACTTGTTACAGCATCAGTTGAGTCCCTCTCAAAAGAAAAGGAGAAATCCTGAACTTTTGGGCTCTTCACAACCGGAAATGGGCCTATTGGCACCAAGTTCTTCCCACTTGCCAACGCAAAGCCCCGGTGAACCTGACCATGCCACAGGGACCGCCTGCAACACCTGGCAATGCGTGATCTGCACTTTGCTTTACAGGTCCCGGCTCGCAGTGACAGCAAACGCGAGGCACCAGTAACAATCGTCTTCGACACCCAACAGGGTCTTCGCACTACAGTGACAACCATCCACGATGCCCAGCCTGCTCTTCCCACTACATCGACTATCATCCACAATGCTCTCCATGCTCTTTGCTCCTCCCTCCGCCTCAAATGGAACTCTTCGTGCTACACTTTTGAAGGTAACTCTTTCAGGAGGACTAAGCTGGTTCATGTATCCGGCCCACACTCCATAGCGGTCAGCCTGAGCTAGTGACTTTCACCTGGTCTCGCACTACTGATTAACCACGAGTGGCGCTTTGTGTTTTCAGGTGCTTTACCTACCTAAAACGTTTTAAATTGCATATCTCTGGTTCTATTGGTTAAATGTCCGTTGTTTTGGTCTCAAATTATTTATTACATTTTGCTTTAATTTCTAAATCAGTGTGGGATTTTTCTTGCATTATGTTTTCACTGTATTACTGTTTGAAGTGCTTCATAAATACTTTACACATTGGCTGTAAGTTAAGCTTGACTGCTTTTGTGCCAAGCTACCAGAGGGCAAGCACAGGTTAATTTGGGGTTTACTTGTGTTTAACCCTGACAAAGATTTTTATTTGCTGTTTTGAGAAGGGTTTCAGCCCCAAAGATGGCTCCTCCGCTAAGGCGGAGGAGCGTGGCCTCTCAGGAAAAATAAAATGAAAATAACTCCATGTTATTATCATTTTATTTTTCAGAAGGCTCTGAAGGTGCGGGCGTGGCTGCACACAGAGCAGGGGGAAGAGTGGTGAGCACTTTCAAAGTGCGCATGACGGTTTGGCCGGCCGTCTTGGGCTGGCCAAACAGTCATGCGCACTTAGCATGTTCTCCACCAGGCTGTAATACACAGCCTGGGTGGAGAATATACACAGGCTCCCACTGCCTGTCTGAGCGCCAAACCATGGCACTCAGATCAATCACGACACTGCTGTCATGGTGACAGCTGCGTTGTGATTGGCTAGGGAAGTCTTCTTCCTACTGGATCGAAGAGCACGGATGAGAAGCTGTGGCCGGCAGCGCAGGTAAATGATTTATTTTTTCTTAACTCCCCTGCCTCCCCCTCCCCCTCGCCCCACCACTACTGCTCCATAGCAGCAGCTACTGTTCACCCCCCTCAACCAGTAACCCAATTTCCTACATAGAGGATAAGTTGCGTGTATATGTATGTTGTATATTGCATTTGTTTTAGGCTCAACAATTACCAAGGATAATTGGAATGCAGGGGAAATACCTTTTGTTCCCTCAGAGGAAACAGGTTGTGCCACACTGCCTGGACAACTTTATTTAAGTGCAAGTTGAAAACAAATTAATAGGAAATGTCCCACGCAAACTTCTTGTGGATTTAAACTCTTCATTAAATAAACACCTCGCACTCTGCTCTTCACCCCCCATCTCTTTTATCCACTTGTTGGTTGTTACTCAAAGAAAGCCGTAGAACTAAGTCATTTGTGAACATAGCCCACAAAGCCTGGCCCCCTGAAGTGTCAATGTGCAGCTTAGAAGGGCCTAACCTTTCTGCAACAGGCTGGAGCTTTATTAAAACAGCTGGAGTTGTCCTGACAGCCAGCTCCCCTGGGAACTGCAGATAGATGAAAGCAATATATGCCGCTAATTGCAGATGCTCATCTCACAGCTGGGGCTGGTATCTTTTAAGGGATGGAGTCTCCTCACTGAGAACAACTGGCAGGATTTTGCAGGTCATCAGCAGCCCTGCTGCAAAATTAACTCGAATTGTCATCACTTCATATCCCTTGGCTTGAGACTTTTAATAAACATTGAAACTTCCTCAAAGGAGAGTGGATCTGTTTTCATTTTTTGTGTGTGTTTTAATTAATGTTGCAACAAAAAAAAACACTTTCCTAATTTCAAGTCTTAGCTTGGGTGTTGCAAGGTGTCTTCATTCCTGGGGGGATATTGCTCTGAAGCCAGGTGCTGCGCCTTAATTGATTTTAGGTCTCCGTACAAAACACTTGCTAGTTCATCTATAGATCTGGAAAGAAAGGCAAAACACAGAAATATGTAAACCAGACTCTGAAAAGGGGCATCGAGGGCTACGAAATAATTAAACGAGATGTTAAAGATGCACATTAAAGTAAAGTGAAATGTAAGTATTTAATCAATAGGTTGCGAAATAATATTTAATCAGAATATTAACACATGCAACCAGTGGAGACCCAATGGGTTGTTTTTTATTGCGATACTTTGTAATAAAAATTGCAGGGTACGTGTTTATAATTATTTTCTTTTGCTTTAGGACTTTAGTTGGATGTTTATTTTTTAATTTATTTTATTGGGGCTGTTTATGACCCTAGCACCAGAGGACAGTAGAGGGATCTACATATCAATAAGAAACATAGCATACATCTGAAGACAGACTGACATGCAATTACGTGTACACCGGGAGCTCAAGCCAACAAAGTAAAAAATGCATAAGAATAGAATACACAGTAAGTCAGTGGGGAGAAGAGGACCGAGAAGAGGGGTTAAGGGGTCTTCAAGGATGATAGGAAGGTTGTACAGATTGTAAACTAAATACAAATTACCAGTATACATAAATATTGATGGTCTTAAGACCATCTAATACATCACCAATCATCTTTTTAAAAACATACAGGGCCTGATTCATAAAGGATTTTGTGGATTGGCAGTGAAGGGGGGAGAACATGGCGGCCGGATGAACAGCCCGGTCGGGAGCTCCGAGCACCCCAGGCAAACCACGAAAAAAACGACGGAATGAGCACAGCTATCCGCTCTATGGATGGAATTTACAAAGGAACATAACCAAATAACGCAATTTACTATCTTCCACATACCTGAGGCTGGTGGACAAGGGGGCGGGATATCGCGGTCGGGACAAGTGCAGCAAGGCGTTGTCAGGCTTCAGCGGATCACCTGGAGTGTGGGCGGAAGCTGCCGCAGCGCGCAGCGACAACCGGAGGACCGCGGCTCGTGTTCCCTTATGGGGTAAGACGGCGGCGGCTGCCAGCAGTAAAGCGGTGGGTCTCCCTGGGACGCCTGTGCCGTGGATAGACTGTGTGGTTCCAGGAAGAGAGGCAAGGGGCTGTGTTAGACCTGGCACCATTGGCGTGGGTCTCCCTTCCATTTTTTGCTGTTGCCTCCTGTGTTTTGCTATGTTTTTGCTGGTCTAGATACTTTGGGCACCTTGCCACTGCTATTCAGTGCCAAAGTGCAAGTGCTCCCTATGGTAAATTGTTGTATGGATAAGTGATTCCATGATTGGATCATTTGATTTACTTGTCAGACCCTAGTACAGTGCACCGTGTGTGCCCAGGGCCTGTAAATCAAATGCTGCTGGTGGGCTTGCAGCACTGGTTGTGCCACCCACAGAAGCAGCCTGTAAAGTGTGACTCAGGCCTGCCATTGCAGAGCCTGTGGGCAGTCTAGTACTGCCATGTTGACTTGGTAAGTGCACCCACTTACCAGTCCCTAAACCTTCCCTTTTCTACACATTAGTCACCCTTAAGGTAGGCCCAAGGGCAGGGTGCATTGTATGTAAAAGGTAGGACATGCCCTGATGTGTGTGGCATGTCCTGATAGTGAATTACAGCCATTTTCTTTTTTCACTATTGCAAGGCTACCTGCTCCCTTAGGCCAGAATGGACAGTTTGATTATAACATCTTATAATCCTAACTGACCCAGGGAACATGGTAGAAAAACGAATTTAGTATGCCTGAACTCAGAATGATAAAATACATCTTTTAGTGAAGTTGGTTTTAACATTCTGTGTTTGAAAATACCACTTTTAGAAAGTAGGTATTTTCTTGCCTAACCATCCAGCCTGCCTCTGCTAGGTTGTGTATTGCATGTCTGGTTTGTGAGTGACAGGGGCTGGGGTGGCTCCAGAAGACAGGGTGAGTCAGCACTAGGCTGAATAGACCTATCTGCATTGGGAGTGGTGAGAGGAGTAGCACCTGGGCCTGAATAGGGCTGTGCCTGCCTTCCACAATGCTGGCTCCACCTCCTGTGGTGCGTCTGATGACCCTGGCCCACACTGACAAAGGAAGAAGTTGTGCACTGGCAGAATGCACCCAGAATGGGTTTGGACTAGGTACAGACACTCTCTGCCTTCAGAGACAAAGGATTTGTGTGTATAAAAAGGGGGACCCAGACCGCAGAACTTTAGATCACTTCTGGGAATCAAGACGAACCTTTGCTGAGGAGAAGAACCAGGAAACTGAAGGAGGAGACTACCCCTGTGCTGTGTGCTGTTTGGGGGTTGGCCTGGAGTGGTTGCTTCATTGCCAAAGAAAGGAGAAAAGGACTGAGGGGCCGATTCCGATCTCGGCCGGTAGGGCTCCGAATCGGATTCGGCTTTACCGGATCCGATTCGGAGCCCTGTTTCCCGACCGAACCGTACGCGGGTCCGGCCGAGCGAGTACGATGCGGGTCGCCGACCGACTCGTCCGGGCGTCCCGAGCGCTCCGACCGACTCGCTCCCGGCTCGAACCGCTCCGACCGACTCGCTCGGACTCGACTCGCACCGCGCAATGGAGACGTTCCCGGCCGGGTAAGTACGATGCGCGCCGCGAGCAGTCCGACCGAGCCGCGCACTCCGGCTCGAAAGAGCAGTCAGAGCCGCACTTTGGGGGTCCGTGTCGGACCCCCTGTCACGCGTAGCCGCGCGAGTCGCACACAGGGGGACCCATGGGTCCCCCTACCTGTGCGTGTACGGCGCGAGTCGCTTCGCCGCGTACCCGCTGTAGGGGCGCACTTGTCCGACTCCGCACCCATTGAGTCAATGGGAGCCCGCGTACGCGTTGTACGACCGGCTCCCATTGACTTCAATGGGAGTCCGACCGACTCGAGTCCGATAACATACGGACGCATCGTACTCGTTCGGTCGGACTGCACGGGTCCGATTCGGTCGGAAATCTCTCCGGGTCCGGCTCGGTCGGAGAAATTTCCGGCCCGAATCGGAATCGACCCCTGAGTGTGCTTTCATCATCTTGAAGAAGATCTCCAAGGGCTTGAATTTGAGCTTGCCTCCTGTCTGAAGTCTCAGGGATACAAAGACTTCACCCCTTCTGCTTGCCTGCATCTGGAACTTGCTGTTCTGGCTGCTACAGAAGGAAATTGCAACACCGACGCCGGCGAGCGATGCAGTAATCGGCATCGAAGCCGTGAGTGCTGCTCCGACTTACAACGTAGACCCGACGCCGGCCGCCGCGCCACATCGACGCCAGCGAGCGACATCGTAACCTGCCATAAGCCGTGAGCGCTGCTCCGACTTGCGACGTAGGCCCGACGCCTGCTGCTGTGCCGCATCGACTCTGAAGCCGACATCATCGCGGCGCCGATCCTCGATGTGGGTGGTCAAGAATCCATAGACATCGTGACCTCGTACGGAACCGTGGTTTCGGCGCCATCGCGACGTCACCTCCTCTCCGGTAAGGAACATACGCATCCCCTGCTTTGCGCAAGCATCGAGGACCTGACGCATCGCCTCCCCCGAAGCAAGGAACCGACGCCGCACCACACCAACGACGCCGCATCTCCCCGACGCCGTGAGCTGTCTTTGTTTTCGCTTTTCCAAGGTACTGTTCTTTGTGGGTCTGTTTTGACTCCGGGCCCGACGCCGCGCACCTCGCGGTCGGCGCCGTACTTTGGGATTTCTTTGACCTCGACGTCGTGATAACTCCAGTTGGGGTTATCTGTTACTAAAGACTGCATTTAAGTGAATAACCTATTTTTAAGCTATTTCTACCATCTTGAAGTATTATTTCTGATTGCAGTATTGTGGATTTTTGTCATTTTGGTCTTGTGTTAAGTCTATATAAAGAATACTTATTTTTCTAAACCTGTGTGGTGTCCATCTGTAGTGTTTTCACTCTATTACTGTATGTGTTCACAAAAGCTTTACACACTGCCTCTGAGATAAGCCTGCCTGCTCGTGCCAAGCTACCAAGGGGGTGAGCAGGGGTTATTTTAGGAGTGAAGCCCCTTACCCTGACTAGACGCAAGGGTCCCTATTTGGTCAAAGGTACCTACCTCTGCCAACTAGAGACCCCCAAATCTAACATTGGTGGTCAGCGGTGAGGATTTGGACTTGCATTTGTGATTGGTGTACACTACTAGTGAGTGCAGACCAAACACAACCACATACATTTTGGTAGATTGTTTTTTCCTGGGATTTCTATCTTTGCCAAGAACTGCCAACTTTTGACACCATGAGCAAAGCAGCATCCATCGCATCTATGGATTTAGATTTTGAGGAAGAAAAGCTAGAAACCTACACTGTGAAACAGCTGAAGTGCTTCTGCAGGAGATTTAAAGTTGCTACTCCAGGCCTCACCAAAAAGGATGAGTACCAAAAGGCGCTGAGAGCCTGGGTGGAAGCAAGAAGTACCCCTGAGCATGAGGAGGGGGCTGAAGAGGCAGAGGGGCAGCTAGATGGGCCATTTGGTCCAGGGGGGAGGAAAGCACCTTCCCCAACAGGTAGCAGTGTTTCTTCCAAGGGCCTGTCCCCAGGAGAGCTGGAGGACAGGGAGAGAAGTAGGATGCATGAAATAGAGTTAACCAAGCTCAAGTTGGGTGGCCAGTTGAATTGGAAAAGAAGAAATTGGCCCTAGAGGAAAAGAGGATGCAGTTGGAGCATGAGAGAATTTTAAGGGAGTTGGAATTGAAAGCCAGGAGCGTAGAGATTACTCCATCTGGTGGCAGCACACCGTCCATGCCTGTTGAAGCACGAGTGTATATACCTAAAGATGTGGTGAAAGAATTTTATAAAAATGATGATATTGGTCAGTGGTTCAAGGCCTATGAGGTAGCTATGTCCTCCCACCGGGTCCCTGAGAAGGATTGGGGAGCGGGGTTGTGGGGGCGGTTCCTTAGTGAGGGGCGGGAAACCTTGTTAGACTTGCCCTGTGAAGTCCACAATTCTTATGGTCATATGAAAGAAGCATTGATGTCCAGGTATGGGTTGACTCCTGAACTGTATAGGCAGAGGTTTAGAAATTGCAAAAAGTTGGAGTCAAGTACTTGGGTGGAATATGTAACTTTTTTGCAGAGCATTGGATGGTTGGGTGAAGGGTAGCAAAGTGAATGATTTTGAAGCGCTCTTTAATTTGATTGCATGGGAGCACATGTCAGGAAATTGTTTTCCAGAGCTACGCCAGCACCTTATTGATAGTAGGCTGACTAACCCTAGGAAGCTTGCTGAGGAGGCGGACCACTGGGTGAGAATATATGACGATACTTCGCAAACTAAAACAACGCATACTTTTACAACGTTGATTTTAGTTCACAAGTACCGTTATAACGCATTTTTCTATAACGCATACCATTACTTCGCATTTGCTTAAAAATGCATATGAAATGTCTTTACAACGGATCCCAATTCCCCGCATAGATTTACAACACATTTTTTTTTAAATAGCCCCCCAACACTACGCTAATTTCTACATCCATATGCACTACCCTACATAACACATACTGCACAACACTACCCTAAAACACTACACAACACTACACTTCCCTAAACCCTAATACACTAACCCCAGCATGACCCTGCCCCTACCCCCAGTCCGCTCCCTACACTGAAACACTCCCCTGCATGACCCACAACACTACCCTAAACCCTAAAACACTACCCTACACTACACAAACACTACAACACTACCCTAAACCCTAAAACACTACCCCAAGCACGACACTACCCCTACCCCCAGTCCGCTCCCTACACTGAAACACTACCCTGCACGACCCCCCGACACTACCCTAAACCCTAAAACACTACCCTACACTACACCAACACTACAACACTACCCTAAACCCTAAAACACTACCCCAAGCACGACCCTGCCCCTACCCCCAGTCCGCTCTCTACACTGAAACACTACCCTGCACGACCCACAACACTACCCTAAACCCTAAAACACTATCCTACACTACACAAACACTACAACACTACCCTAAACCCTAAAACACTACCCCAAGCACGACCCTGCCCCTACCCCCAGTCTGCTCCCTACACTGAAACACTACCCTGCACGACCCCCCGACACTATCCTAAACCCTAAAACACTACCCTACACTACACAAACACTACCCTAAACCCTAAAACACTACCCCAAGCACGACCCTGCCCCTACCCCCAGTCCGCTCCCTACACTGAAACACTACCCTGCACGACCCCCGACACTACCCTAAACCCTAAAACACTACACTACCCTACACTACACAAACACTACAACACTACCCTAAACCCTAAAACACTACCCCAAGCACAACCCTCCCCCATCCCCCACTCCTGTCCCTACACACAAACACTACCCTGCACGACCCACAACACTACCCTAAAACCAAAAACACTACTCCTCAAACATAAACCCTTTAAAAATACACAGCCCATCTTACCTCTCTCTCCTCGGTGCACGCCCCTTGTCCCTTGTCCTCGGCTGCAAGCGTTGTCAATCAAAGGACAGCAGAAGTGCCCAAAAAGCCCCCAGCCAGCACACAGGAGCCTGCAGATCCGTCCCGGGTACGCCCTCTGTCTGCAGCCGGCTTTGCCTCTTGGCGCCTGTGAGATCCGCTGCTTTTTGACGAGGGTGCTCTGAATTACGGGGTTGCTGAGATGAGTGCGGGGGTGCCCAGAGCCCCTCGTGCCCCTGCTTTGATGCTGTGGTCACCAGGTCGCCTTCCACCACACCGTCTTGCGGGTCGGGCACCACTTCCGGTGTTCGCCTGGTGGAGGACATCACAGGGGGACAAAGGTTTTGGATAGCACTGCAGGGGCTCTGCGCATCTCCATCCGTGGAATTATTTATTTTCAGGGGTTGAGGGAGGGGGGATCAGAAGTGAGAGCTGTGGGGACATAGGGCTTCAGACCCTGCCCTCACTCCTGGGTTGAGACCCCTCTATGGCGTCTGTTTACCCCACAGCTGAGGCCGCTTCCGCCCCACTGCCGTCATCGCTGCCTCCTCGTCACACCATCATCGCTGCCTCCTCGTCACTCCAATTCCGGGCGCAGCCATACACGCATTACAACGCATGCGTTGTAACAGCGCATGCGAAGTCATAACATGCGTAGTAAAGGCTATGCGTTGTTACAGCGCATGCGTTGTTACGCTTGCATTGTAATGGTATGTGAACTACAAGTAGCGTACTAATGGCTGTTTACCCTGGGTGAGCACCCGGGTCCACAAGGGTCACATGGGAGACTCCGCCAAAGGTGGGCAGGGTCCCCAGCAGAGGAGTGGGGGGACAAGGGTAAACAGAGGGAGTTCCAGAGAGGGCCCCAAAGTAATCCCCAAGGGAACCAAGGGAAAGGTTCCCAGCCTCCCCCTGAGAAGAAGTCAGGGGCCCGACAGATAAGCATGTTCACAGGGGCCCAAGACCTGTTTTAAGTGTGGTCAAGTGGGCCACTGCTCCTATGATTCTAGATGTCCCCTGTATGGGAAAACAGCACCCACTGGTGCACCGCCCCGGCAGATAGCTAGTGTAGCCCTGGGGGAGGAGTTGGGTGCCCAAGGTGGGTGGGGTCCCGCAGAGATGTCCCTAGTCTCTTTAGGAGACTGTGAGGTGGTCCCCAGGACCCAGCTGCCTGATAACACTAAGAAGTACAGGCACTGGGTGGCCATCAATGGCCAGAGGGTGGAGGCTCTGAGAGACACTGGAGCCAGTGTGACAGCTGTCAGTTGTTGGCTGGTGTCTAAGGAGCAGGTGATCCTCCATGCGTACTTCCCTGTAGTTGCCGCTGACAACTCAGAGAGCCACTGTGAGGTGGCCCAGGTTCCCTTTGAGTGGGGGGTTCTCAGGTACTCTTCAAGTAGCTGTGAAGCCAGCCATGCCTGTTGACTGTCTGTTGGGCAATGACTTGGAGAGCTCCCCTTGGGCTAAGGTGGAGCGTGATGCACATTTGGAGATGTTGGGCTTGCCGGATTGGGCGTGTGTGACCACCCGGTCTATGGCAGCCAGTAAGGGTGTTCAAGAGGACCTGGAGCCTGAAAGAGTGGCCCAGGTGCCTGCCTTAAAGAGAAGAGGCAGGGGGCGCGGGAAACCGGCCCCCGTGGTTCCCACGGTCCAGGAGGAGGCAGACCTTGAGGGGGATGCCCTGGAACCTACAGGGGAACAGGTAGCTGAACTGGGGGACCTGCCTGAGCTGACCCATTGGCAGCAGGAAGGAGGACCCTCCAGGGAAGAGTTCTGTGAGGAGCAGAACAAGTGCCCTTCTCTTGTGGGTTTGTGGCAACAGGCCACAAACCAGGCAGCAGGTGATCAGTCTGGATCACATTGGATCTACTGGGAGAATGGTCTCCTGTATAGCGAGCCTAAGGTTGCTGAGCCTGGGTCAGCCCGTGTGCTGGTGGTACCCCAATGCTTCAGAACCTTCCTACTGGGTTTGGCTCATGATGTACCTTAAGCAGGACATCTGGGGCAGGACAAGACCTTTGAGAGGCTTGTCACCCACTTTTATTGGCCCCAGATGCGCAAGAGTTCAGACACTCATTGCAGGACCTGCCAGACTTGCCAGGCAAGTGGAAAGAGTGGGAGGAAGCACAAGGCTCCTCTCCAGCCATTCCCTGTGGTCAGCACCCCCTTTGAAAGGATGGGCATTGACATTGTGGGGCCTCTGGATCCCAAGACAGCCATGGGCAACAGGTTCATCCTGGTCTTGGTGGACCATGCCACCCGGTACCCGGAAGCCATCCCTCTCCGGAATGTGATGGCCCCTGTGGTGGGACGTGCGTTGATGGGGATTTTCTCCCGTGTGGGGTTCCCCAGAGAGGTGGTGTCAGACCGTGGTACAAACTTCATTTCCAAGTATATGAAGTCCCTGTGGCAGGAGTGCGGTGTAACATACAAGTTCACCACTCCTTACCACCCCCAAGGTAATGGGCTGGTTGAGAGATTCAACCGGACCATAAAAGGCATGATTATGGGTCTGGAAGAACCCATGAGGCGTAAGTGGGACGTCCTCTTCCCATGCCTTCTCTTTGCTTACCGAGAGGTGCCACAGAAGTCCCTAGGGTTCAGCCCCTTTGAATTGCTGTATGGTCACCCGGTAGGAGGACCTCTGAGTTTGGTAAAGGAAGGCTGGGAGATAGCTCCCAGGAAACCTCCCCAGGATGTATATAGCTACATGCTGGCGTTCAGAAACCAAACCCGGCGTTTCAGGCAACTCGCTCAGGCGAATCTGGAAGCCAGCCAGGAGGAGATGAAGCGGTGGTACGATCAGAATGCCACTCTGATTGAGCTTCAGCCTGGTCAGAAAGTGTGGGTCATGGCCCCAGTGGAGCCCAGTGCGCTCCAAGATAAGTGGACCTGACCATTTGAGGTGGTGGAGCGCAAGAGTGATTTCACCTACTTGGTGAACTTGCGGTCTCCTAGGAACCCCTTGCGGGTCCTGCATGTCAACCGCCTGAAGCCCCACTTAGAGAGGTCCGAAGTGGGCATGCTCCTAGCAACAGATGATGGAATGGAGGAGGAGACTGAGCCTCTTCCTGACCTCCTGTCTGCGACAGAGCAAGATGGGTCAGTGGATGGTGTAAACCTCTGTTCCACCCTGACCCCTGAGCAGCAGGATGACTGTCGCCAACTGTTGGGGCAGTTTCCTGACCTGATCTCCCTGACCCCTAGGGTCACTGAGTAGTGCGTCCATGATGTGGACACTGGGGACAGTCCTCCTGTTAAGCACAAATCTTACAGAGTGACTGACAGGGTGAGAGCTTGCATCAAGGAGCAGGTCTCCTAGATGTTTGCATTGGGGGTGATTGAGTCCTCTAACAGCCCTTGGGCCAGCCCAGTGGTCTTGGTCCCAAAGGCTGCCGCGCCTGGTGCCACACTCGAACTCCGGTTCTGTGTGGACTACCGAGGACTCAATTCAGTCACCAGGACTGACGCGCACCCCAGCCCCAGAGCTGATGAGCTCATCGATCGGTTAGGGGCTGCCCGGCACCTCAGCACGTTTGATTTAACATCTGGGTACTGGCAGATCGCCTTAACTGATGGGGCAAGAGAGAGGTCAGCATTCTCCACACCAGATGGGCACTACCAATTCCGGGTTATTCCCTTTGGGATGAAGAATGCCCCTGCCACCTTTCAGAGGTTGGTCAACCAGGTGTTGGCTGGACTGGAGGATTTCAGTGCCGCCTACCTGGATGACATTGCAGTGTTCAGCGCCAGTTGGGAAGAACATCTGCGCCACCTCTGGGAAGTGTTGATGGCGCTGCGGAGGGCAGGCCTCACGATCAAGGCGAGCAAGTGCCAGATCGGGCAGGGTTCCGTGGTGTATTTGGGACACCAGGTTGGGAGCGGCCAGGTGGCGCCCCTACAGCCCAAAATTGATACCATCCTGGCTTGGGAACCCCCCAAGACCCAGACAGAGGTGAGAGCCTTTTTAGGACTCACTGGGGATTACAGGAGGTTTGTCAAGGGGTATGGCAGCCTAGTTGCACCCTTGACAGAGCTGACTTCCAGGAAGCAGCCCAAGAACGTGAACTGGACTGACACCTGTCAGAAAGCTATTGATGCCCTGAAGACTGCCATGTGCACGGCGCCCGTGCTCCTGGCACCCAACTTCTCAAAAGAGTTAATTGTTCAAACAGACGCTTCAGAGCATGGTGTAGGGGCTGTTCTTGCACAGATAAATGAGGAGGGCCTAGACCAACCTGTAACCTTCATCAGTAGGAGGTTACTTCCACGGGAACAGAGGTGGAGTGCGATTGAGCGTGAGGCATTTGCTGTGGTCTGGGCACTGAAGAAGTTGAGACCATACTTGTTTGGGACTCACTTCCAGGTTCAGACAGACCACAGGCCCCTCAGATGTTTGATGCAGATGAGGGGTGAGAATCCAAAGCTGTTGAGGTGGTCCATTTCCCTACAGGGGATGGACTTCACGGTGGAACACCGCCCTGGTACAGAACACGCCAATGCTGATGGTCTGTCCAGATTTTTCCGCCTTAGTGATGAGAACTCCCAAGAGGTAGGGTAGTTCTCCCCACATTTCAGCTGGAGGGGACACGTGTTGGACCTGGCACCATTGGCGTGGGTCTCCCTTCCATTTTTGCTGTTGCCTCCTGTGTTTTGCTATGTTTTTGCTGGTCTAGATGCTTTGGGCACCTTGCCACTGCTATTCAGTGCCAAAGTGCAAGTGCTCCCTATGGTAAATTGTTGTATGGATTAGTGATTCCATGATTGGATTATTTGATTTACTTGTCAGACCCTAGTACAGTGCACCGTGTGTGCCCAGGGCCTGTAAATCAAATGCTGCTGGTCGGCTTACAGCACTGGTTGTGCCACCCACAGAAGCAGCCTGTAAAGTGTGACTCAGGCCTGCCATTGCAGAGCCTGTGGGCAGTCTAGTACTGCCATGTTGACTTGGTAAGTGCACGCACTTACCAGTCCCTAAACCTTCCCTTTTCTACATATTAGTCACCCCTAAGGTAGGCCCATGGGCAGGGTGCATTGTATGTAAAAGGTAGGACATGCCCTGATGTGTGTGGCATGTCCTGATAGTGAATTACAGCCATTTTTGTTTTTCACTATTACAAGGCTACCTGCTCCCATAGGCCAGAATGGGCAGTTTGATTATAACATCTTATAATCCTAACTGACCCAGGGAACATGGTAGAAAAACGAATTTAGTATGCCTGAACTCAGAATGATAAAATACATCTTTTAGTGAAGTTGGTTTTAACATTCTGTGTTTGAAAATACCACTTTTAGAAAGTAGGTATTTTCTTGCCTAACCATCCAGCCTGCCTCTGCTAGGTTGTGTATTGCATGTCTGGTTTGTGAGTGACAGGGGCTGGGGTGGCTCCAGGAGACAGGGTGAGTCAGCACTAGGCTGAATAGACCTCTCTGCATTGGGAGTGGTGGGAGGAGTAGCACCTGGGCCTGAATAGGGCTGTGCCTGCCTTCCACAATGCTGGCTCCACCTCCTGTGGTGCGTCTGATGACCCTGGCCCACACTGACAAAGGAAGAAGTTATGCACTGGCAGAATGCACCCAGAACTGGTTTGGACTAGGTACAGACACTCTCTGCCTTCAGAGACAAAGGATTTGTGTGTATAAAAAGGGGGACCCAGACCCCAGAACTTTAGATCACTTCTGGGAATCAAGACGAACCTTTGCTGAGGAGAAGAACCAGGAAACTGAAGGAGGTGACTACCCCTGTGCTGTGTGCTATTTGGGGGTTGGCCTGCAGTGGTTGCTTCATTGCCAAAGAAAGGAGAAAAGGACTGAGTGTGCTTTCATCATCTTGAAGAAGATCTCCAAGGGCTTGAATTTGAGCTTGCCTCCTGTCTGAAGTCTCAGGGATACAAAGACTTCACCCCTTCTGCTTGCCTGCATCTGGAACTTGCTGTTCTGGCTGCTACAGAAGGAAATTGCAACACCGACGCCGGCGAGCGACGCCGTAATCGGCATCGAAGCCGTGAGCGCTGCTCCGACTTACAACGTAGACCCGACTCCGGCCGCCGTGCCACATCGACGCCAGCGAGCGACATCGTAACCTGCTGTAAGCTGTGAGCGCTGCTCCGACTTGCGACGTAGGCCCGACGCCTGCTGCTGTGCCGCATCGACTCCGAAGCCGACATCATCGCGGAGCCGATCCTCGACGTGGGTGGTCAAGAATCCATAGACATCGTGACCTCGTACGGAACCGTGGTTTCGGCGCCATCGCGACGTCACCTCCTCTCCAGTAAGGAACAGACGCATCCCCTGCTTTGCGCAAGCATCGAGGACCTGACGCATCGCCTCCCCCGAAGCAAGGAACCGACGCCGCACCACACCAACGACGCCGCATCTCCCCGATGCCGTGAGCTGTCTTTGTTTTCGCTTTTCCAAGGTACTGTTCTTAGTGGGTCTGTTTTGACTCCGGGCCCAACGCCGCGCACCCCGCGGTCGGCGCCGTACTTTGGGATTTCTTTGACCTCGACGTCGTGATAACTCCAGTTGGGGTTATCTGTTGCTAAAGACTGCATTTAAGTGAATAACCTATTTTTAAGCTATTTCTACCATCTTGAAGTATTATTTCTGATTATAGTATCATGGATTTCTGTCGTTTTTGTCTGGTGTTAAGTCTATATAAAGAATACTTATTTTTCTAAACCTGTGTGGTGTCCATCTGTAGTGTTTTCACTCTATTACTGTATGTGTTCACAAATGCTTTACACACTGCCTCTGAGATAAGCCTGCCTGCTCGTGCCAAGCTACCAAGGGGGTGAGCAGGGGTTATTTTAGGAGTGTAGCCCCTTACCCTGACTAGACGCAAGGGTCCCTATTTGGTCAAAGGTACCTATCTCTGCCAACTAGAGACCCCCAAATCTAACAGGCTGTATGAGTGGGGTAAGTGCTGAAAGTGGGGGAGCCAATATATTACAAGTCCCTGATTTACCTGTTGTGAGTGGGGGCAGGATAAAAGGGAAAAAGCATTCCCTAGCTAACCCAGCACAATCTACTGACCAGGATCAAACACATAATAGGGGTATAAGCTTTTGCCTGAGAAACAGGCACTTAATGATTAACAACCCCCAGGAGTCAGTAAAGGAAAAAACGGTTTTAATACCCACAACCATAAAAAAAAATGAGATACAAACCACACTACTTCAAAAACCTGCCCCCTAGTCCCTAGCGCGGCGTGGTAAACCAACAGGCCCCAGAGCAAAAATTACACCATCACTACGATCTTTCTTTAAAGTCCAGGCCAGGCAAGATACCACCAAATCACTGCATCCTGAGCGAGAGGAAAGTCCAAACAGCGTAAATAAAACCGAGAAAAAGACAAAGGAGAGGGGAGAGATGAATAGTAACAATGGTGGAAGCTTCTCTAACAGCTCTAGGTAAAGAAGTAGAATCAAACCAGATAGAGATTAAACTCCTGAAAACAAACGAAAGGGATCTCAGAGATAACGTCGAATCCCTAGAAAATTAGGCGAGAAGAAACAACCTAAGAGTCTTAAATGTCCCGGAAGCTGCGAAAGGGGACGATATAAAAAAATTCATGATTAACTTACTGGAAGCAAGCTTCCCCTGGTTGAAATCGACCGCCTTGGCAGAGGATATACAGAGGGTTCACCGGGACCCTTTTGGAAAAGTAAAGCTGAGGAAAAACCCCAGGAAAATTCAGATAAATTTCAAGACATATGTATTAAAGGAGAAAATTCTAAACGAAGCCCTCAAAACCGGGTCTCATACCAAGGACGAATGGGTATTTAGAATCCGGTCAGACATCTCTAAGGTAACTCAAGACAGACAGTGGGAGCTAGGCCAACAAATGCAACATTTAAGATCTCTGGGAGCGACTATCCAGATGCGCTTCCCAGCCTCCCTAAAAATAATGTGGAAGAACAAGATGTTCAACATAAGAGACCCTAAGGAAGTGGAGTGTTTTATTGAACAGATTACATCGCAGCAAAACAAACACAGCTAAAGCCTGGGGAGCAGGGAGCTCAAAAGGGTAGAATGAGCCACCCAGACAAGGAGAAAGGGAGGTTTCTCCCAGGGAGGGGAGGGAGGGGAAGAGGAGGATGTAATTCACAAAAAAGTTTGCCAAAGAATTTGCACCGGGTGAGGGAGCATAAGGGGAGAAATTTTTTTTAAAAATAGTCCGAGTTGTGTAAATATGAGGAGGTTAAGGTCAAGGTTCGAGGTGTGGCAGAGAAAGCCCTGGCTTAATCCAAAGAAGTGTAATCTTAATTAATATTCTTTCATGGAATGTGAACAGCCTTAGAGTTAAGAGTCGTAGACAGAAAATTGTGGAGTACCTAAAAACAATAGAGAGCGAAATTATAATACTACAGGAAGAAACCCATTTACTAAAGGAAGAATGGGTCGAAATAATTAAGAAGCAAAGATGGGTGGAAACGTATGTGTGCACTGAGCAAGCATGCTGTGTTAGGGGGAGGCTATCCTTTTTAAAAAATCACTCAAAGCAGGGATAGAAGTAGTAAACACAGACACAAAATTGCGATGGGTTATTGTAAAAGTCAGAATGCTCAATAAAACATATATCCTAGCAGGATATTATTGCCCTAACGTGGATGATCCTGCACCCCTACAGATACTGTATACACACCTATTGGAAGTCTCGGCCCCATAATTCTGAGCGGAGATTTTAATTTAATAATAAATCCTAGAGAGGATAGACTACCCATAAGAAAAACTTCAAATCTACCTAGAATGAGGCAGTGGTTAAAACTTCATAGCAAGGATTTGGGGTTAGTCGATGTTTGGAAAGCAAAGGGAGACAAAACACACCGATATACTTTTCAAAATAAAAAGCACGGCCACGCTACCAGAATATATTCTTTTCTGGTAGATAGGGGCCTGGTTAGCAGTGTCCAGAAGGTAGATCACCTATTTGCACATCTGTCCGATCATTCTGCAGTCAGATTGCAGATAAGGATTGAGAATACCCCCTTAATCCCGAGATGGACAGTAGATCACACTATATTAGCAGATCCGCAAAATAAGGAGAAGCTGAAAATAGTCAGAACAATTCTTTTTACTAAATAGAGATGGAACCACTAACCAAATGGCATGGGATTCATATAAGGCTGTTATTAGGGGGAAACTACTTAGTTTGGCGGCCTTTGAGCATAAGAGAACAAGGAACAGAATTAGTCGACTAGAAAAAGAAATACAAAATTTAGATACGGCAATAGAGAGGGATGAGAATCCAAAGAAGTTAACAAATTAGAGAAAGAAATAAAGGGGAAGACTCTATAGTCAAAAGTAAATGGGAAGCAAGCAAACTATCCCATTATGAGTATGGTGAGGGTTGCAGTAAGATGCTTGCCTGGAAAATTAAGATGGAACAAACCCGGAATAAGATTCCAACCATCCAGGTCCAGAACCAAACTGATCTCAGCACAGAAGATTCCAAGATTGAGAAGGCCTTTGCAAACTTCTTCAAAGACCTCTACACTGAAGATACAGTAGCCTCATTATATCAAATAAATTGTTATCTAGAGAGGGTAGTGCTCCCAACCCTGACGCAAGATCAAAGGGATGATCTCAATGCCGAAATCACAGTTGAAGAAGTGGCAAACACAATAGGAAAGCTAAAAAAGGGGAAATCCGCAGGTCCAGATGCACTACCTAATGAAATATATACTATATTAAAAGAGACCTTGGCCACTCCCCTGACAGCGCTTCTAAATGCCATCTTCCGGGAAGGGCAGGAGTTTCCAGACTCATGAAACGAAGCAACTATTAGTATAGTGTTAAAGCCAGGAAAAGACCCAAAAAGATGTGATCCATAGAGACCTATATCGATTTTAAATAGCGATTATAAAATCTATACCCAAATCGGGGCAAGTAGCTGAGCATCTAATGCACCATGATCAAAAAGGCTTCATTAAATGTAGACAGATACAAGAATTAACACATGAGATGATTGGTGCAATCGACGAGGCAATACAGGAGAAGATACCCCTTTCTCTTATTACCTTCGATGCAGCTAAAGCCTTCGATAGGGTTAGTTGGCCGTTCTTACATGCAACATTGGGAAAATATGATCTGGGGGAAACTTTCCTGGGGGCCGTAAAATCCCTATACAAAAATCCAACAGCTAGGGTTTTGATAAATGGCAACCTCACAGAGAAGATAAACATCAGAAGAAGCACCAGGCAAGGTTGTCCCCTTTCCCCTTTGCTTTTTAGTTTATATATTGAACTGGAGGCAAGTGCCTTTAAAGGTAATCGGGAGATCACGCCTTACAAATATCAAGGGTGGGAGAAGAAAGTGGCCTTCTACGCTGATGACTTAATGATTTTTACCAACAACCTATTAGAGTCACTCCTGGTAATAAAGGATACACTAGACCAATTTGGGAAGGTGTCAGGCTATCTGGTTAATCAACTGAAAACAGAGATCATGGAATGGAACTACCAACGTAATAATCCATTGGTGAAAGAAAAAATACGATATTTGGGTGTACAGATAGAGAAGGATATAAATAAAATAACCCACACAAATTTCAATAAAACGTCGTCAGAAGTCAGGAAGCTACTCAAGCTATTCGGGGGCCTCCCCCTGTCATTTATGGGGCGTTCTAATATACTAAAAATGTCAATCCTCCCAAAATATACTTACATTTTTAATTCCATACCTCTGGAGTTCAAGAAAGAATGCTTAAACAAAATGCAAGGGGAACTGAATAGTTTCATATGGGCCTCAAAAGGGGTCAGAATAGCCTGGAAAAAGCTTTGGAGGAAAAAAGAATACAGGGATAGCCAGTCCAGATCTACTTGAATACTGCAGAGTTTTCCAATTCAAGAATATGAGAGTACTGTTAAAAGAACATCATACCTACCCTAACTATCTACAAGCAATGACCAATGTAGAAGGTAGACATTTTTTTTACATATTTTGGGCATCCGAAATTTAAAAAAAAGGTAAAACTGAAGGTATTATGGTCAGCTTCCAAACTATGGTATCAAATTAGGAAGCCATTGAAAATACCTTATTATAGTGACTATGCCCCAGTATGGGCTTCTCCAGGAATCCCAGAATGCCTAAAAGATAAGCTCACTATCCCACTGAGGAAAGAAGGTATAACAAAGCGGGGACAACTTCTGGAAGGAAATGCCCTAATCGGATGGAATCAACTCACAACTATGACTATACTGGGTCAAGTCCCTAGGGGTAGACGAGACAGGAAGTAGAGATATCAAAAGGAAAATGCAAGGAAAAGAGGTACTGAAGAAGGAGGTATCAAGCTGGTGTTGGTCACTCATATCGGCCGGAGAGGAGGAGTTCCCCCTACCTGGTGAGATCTGGGGGAAGGAGCTGCCGACGCTGGATGTACAGGATACATGGCAAGTATCTATGTCTGCATGTTGGTACATTGTTAAATCTGCCTCTCTAAGAAAAAAACATTTATTCACTATACATAAAGCCTACTGGTCGCCAAAGAGACTATCCAAATTAAACAAACAGAAGGTAAAAAGTTGCCCTAAATGTGGAGAAGAGATGGCTGACGACATACTTATGTTTCAGCAGTACCCACAGCTCCAGAAATTCTGGAACGAAATTGGTAAGGTCCTTATGGCATTATTGGACCAGCAAATAGAGGTAAGCATAGAGCTAGTTAAATTTGGGGTTCGGAAACATATTAAAAGTCTTCCTAAATTAAGTAAATAACAAGAGAACCTCCTTTTTGTCTTAATCTTATTAGCCAGGCGCGAAATATGTATTAAGTGGATATCACACAATCCACCAACCCAGTGGGAATGGTTAGCATAGGTACAGAGGGTAAATAAGTTAGATCAAAGTAGCAGGCAAAGCAGGAGATTTAATTTCTGGGAGATTTGGGAGCAGAAACAAATTTCATAGAGTTGGCATGCTGAAGGGCTTTCGGAAGTCCAATGATTATGCAATAGCAATAACTCGCAAGCAAGGTGCTTGCATGGGTAACTGCAGAAGGCTACTTCCCCCACGAATGGAATGGAATGGAAATAAGGGGTCCTGTTAGACGGTAGAAGATCTCTCTCACTCTCTCACGCTCATAGTGGGCTGATCTAAGACGGAATAATTAGAACTAGGACCCCTGACACCTCCTACTCCAAATTATTGCACAAGGAGGACAAAAAGAAAATAAATTAAGAATGTACAGTAAGTCAGTGGGGAGAAGAAGGCCGAGGAGAGGGGTTAAGGGGTCTTCAAGGATGATAGGAAGGTTGTAAAGATTGTAAACTAAATACAAATTACCAGTATACATAAATATTGATGGTCTTAAGACCATCTAATACATCACCAATCATTTTTTTTTTAAACATACAAGTCCTGATTCATAAAGGATTTTGTGGTTCTCTGACAAACATTTGAACCTAAGACTCACAGTTGACAAATTCCGGTTCAGGGAATTTTAATTTGAGAATTGTTCACATTCTAAATGGTATGGTGGATTTCCCTGTGCAGTGAGTCAAAAGTTACATACGGTAACACAATTTGGGCCAGATGTATGACGGTTTTTGCATGCGCAAACGGGTTTGTGAACCCGTTTGCGCATGCAAAAACCAATAGGGGTATGTACCATTCCAAAATAGCGAGTCGCAATTTATTTGCGACTCGTTATTTTGGAATTGCGAGTCGCTATGAGGAAGGGGAGTTCCCTTCCTAATAGCGAGCACAACCCCATGTACAAATGTTTTGCGACCACAATTGCGGTCGCAAAACACTCGCAAATTACCACTCTCTTCTAGAGGGTGGTAATGGGGTCGCAAAAGGGAAGGGGTACCCAGGGACACCCTTCCCCTTTGCAAATGCAGGGGAAAATATTTTTTAAGGGCAGGCAGTGGTCCTAGGTACCACTGCCTGCCCTTAAAAAATGAAACGAAAACGTTTCATTTTTTTTGTTTTTAAAATGCATCCCGTTTTCCTTTAAGGAAAACGGGCTGCATTTAAAAAAAAAAAAGCTGCTTTATTAAAAAGCAGTCCCAGACATGGTGGTCTGCTGAGCCCAGCAGGCCACCATCCCTGGGAGGGCTGGCATTGCCAATGGGCTCGCAAATTGCGACCCCATTGGGAATCGCAAAACAGTGTAATAACACTGTTGTACATTTCATTTAGCGCCTCGCAATTTGCGACTCGCAATGAGTCGCAAATTGCGAGGCGCTAAATGAAAGGGTTGTGCATCTGGCACAGAGGGCCTTATTTAGAATTTGACAGACAGTACTCCGTCCATCAGGATTGTGGGCAATATTGTCTCTGCCAATCTAACATACAACTGCCTGTCAAATTTAGAGATGACCACCAGCCCAGGGGTGATCTTTGTACACTGAACTAAAGGTTTGGTGGATGGCTGCCCTCGGTTTTGATGGCTGTCCAACAAACTTTTAACATTTATTGTTTTTTAGAAACAAACTCCCAAAGCATCACGGGTTTCTCACCAAATTTGCCTTTAAAAAAAGAAGCCAAGCAAGAGGACTAATTTCCATCATCCATCTACACAGTAAGTGATATCAGTGGATTTCACATCATCCATCTACACAGAAAGTGACAACAGTGGATTTCACATCATCCATCTACACAGAAAGTGACATCATTGGATTTCCAATTTATCTATTTGCACAGGAACAGACATCACTGGATTTCACATCATCCATCTGCACAGGATGTGACATAGCTTTTCCTTTTTCTAGGACCTACTTAATGGAGGCTGCAGCACATCTGGACGCGCGCACCAGGAAAGCCCCTGGCACGCCAATTGCAAATTAGTCTGCACCTGGCCATGCCTTGACAGTGTCCACTGCCAGGAACCGTGGTCCTTTACCCTCCCACCGCTATCACACTGCGACCTTCTGTTCCCCCAACCCTGACCACCGCTACATGTGCTGCTGCCTCATCACACCACACAACACTGAGGGAGCATACTCCTGGCATTCCTGTAAGTTTTCATGCACTTACCCACACCCAAAACTCACTACACCTGTACTGACAACACCCGACACCCAATTTTCCTGCACTCACACAACTGCACCCACCCACACAACACTCCACACTTGCATGCATGCTCCTCAACACTAGCTCATTCACCAAACACCCCACAGAGATCTGGGACCTGCTGCACAACAGCGCCCTAGACCTACTTTTTCTCATGGAAATCTGACTGACCCCTGCATTAGCACCTGTAATTGCCAGGGCTATCTCACCGCCCAGCTACAAGAACACCAGGCAAGAAAGACTTGACAAGCCTGGAGGTGAAACACAATCACCCACAAGAAAACCATCAGCTACACCATCTCCACAGACACATCAGCCTCCAACATGGAACCCCTGTCGTTCAAGCTCCACATCGCAGCCAACTTCCCCTTAAGTGGCAATCTCATCTACAGACCTACCGATACCATCATGGAATTTTTCTCACCACATGCCCTCGACATTAGCAATTACATTCTACTCGGAGACCTGAACTTCCATCTGGAAGACCACGCTGACCCCAACTCAGAAGCACTCCTTTAAGACCTTGGAAACCTGAGCTTCACCTAAAGAGTAAAGGGACCTATCCACATTTCTGGACACCTCCTTGACCTTATTTTCACCGCCTTCAACAACATCAGCATTTACGAGCCCACTGCAGTTTCCTGGCAGAATGCATTCACATCACACCCTGACCAACTTGCCAAAACTGGAACAGCATCACTGACAAGGCCCGGAACACCGCTCTCAACACCCACTAACCTGAACACTGCAACAGCCTCGCGAAATCTTCAAGAATATTACCAATTGGAAGACCTCCTGTGCCGACTCCCTGGTCCCCCTCAAACACAGCAAAAGAGCAAGATATAGAACCCATGCCAGTTGGTACACGAAGGAACTCAGACTGATGAAACACCACTGCAAGCAACTGGAGCGAAAATGGAGAATGAGCTAGGGCAATACAGACAGGAGCATGTTCAAATCTGCCCTGGGACGCTGCCATCAAATGATCAGCACCACCAAACGATCAGCACTGGTGGGATACATCGATGCCAGCACCAACAGAAGCAAAGGAATCTTCGCCATTTTAAAGGATTTAACCTCACTAGCCGCCGCCTCCAACTCAATCACCCAATCACAAGACCTTTGCAACAATCTCTCTCAATTCTTCAGACACAAAATCATTGCCATTTAGATCAACTTCACCCCACGACTGGCACCGACAGACCTCAACAAATGCCTCCTGATCTTAGCTAAAGAGCCAATGCTAACCACATGACCCATCATCACCTCAGAAGAAACCACCACCACCATGAAATCCATCCACTCAGTGGTCCCATTGGACACCTGTCCGCACCACACCTACCCCAGAGGACTGCAACCCATCAGCACCATGCTCACACCCATTCTGAATGCCTGTACCTCTTCAGTGACCTTCCCAGATGCTTGGAAACACGTAACTGTCCTTCTATTGCTAAAGAAACCCTTCATGGACCCTTCCACGCTCACCAACTACAGACCGATATCCCTGCTATCATTCCCAGCCAAGGTCTTAGAGAAAATCATCAACAGACACTTCACCAAATACCTCGATGACCACCAGCTTCTTGACACCACTCATTCTGGTTTCATACCCATCCACAGGACTGAAACTGCCCTCATCACCACCACAGATGACATATACATAACTCTGGACAGAGGAAACATGGCAGCCCTCATCCTCCTGGACCTCTCTCCACCATTTAACACGTCTCCCACCCAATCCTCATTCAATGCCTACATGACATTGGAATCCAACCACATGCACTCCAATGGATCTGCTCTTTCCTGATTGGAAGGTCCCAGTCAGCCAGCCTCACACCATACACCTTGGACAACCATTACCTCATTTGCAGAGTACTACAAGGATCTTCCTTGAGCTCGACTCTCTACAACACATACATGATTTCTCCAGCCAGCATTATTCGCTCTCTGGACATCAACGTCCTCTCCTATGCCAATAACAAACAGCTCATTCTCTCCCTCACAAACAATACACCTATTACCTGGATCAGGCTCAATGCCTGCATCGCCCACTAGATGGAGGCCAACAGCCTAAAACTGAACACCAACATGACCAAATTTGTGATCTTCTTGAAGATCATTTGCTGTGGTATGCCACGTAGTGGCCAACAGAGCTAGGATACAACCTCCACCCATTCCAAGAACCTCTGGATCATCACCAACAGCAAACTCAACATGCTTGCCCAAATCTACACCTTCACCACCTATTGCTCAGAAACTGAAGATGTTGAGGAAGATTTTCAAATGACCCCAATTAGCACCCAGAACACCATCATGCATGCACTGGTCACAAGCAAGTGGAACTACGGGAACACCCTCTATGTTAAAATCAACAAAAAGTTCACCAGAAGGCTGTAGACCATTCAGAACTCAGCAGCCAGAATCACTCTCAGAGTACCACTTACTAAATCACATCACATCTCACCTGAAGGAGCCCCACTGGTTACCCACACAGAAAAGAGCACAATTCAAACTCCTCACCCACACTTTCAAGGCATTACATAACGCTGGCCCAGCATGCCTCAACAATCATATCTGCTTTCACAAACCTTCCAGACACCTCCACTCTTCCAGGCTCCTACTTGCACACATCCCATGCATATACAGAAAACCAGATGAGGGGGTCAAGAATTCTACTACATCACTCCTAAAGCATGGAACGACCTGCCACTACACATAAGAGCCTCCTCCTCACTTCTTGAATCCCGCAAGAAGCTGAAGACCTGGCTTTTCAAGTAGTCCCACTTGGCCCTAGGTTTAGCCAGGCACACACCTGCTCAACACCAGGATACCCACTCGGGTGATAGTGCGCTCTGCAAATCTACATAACATAACAAAGCAGAGTTTGTTTCTGAAATAGAAAAAACTAGTGCCCCCACATCCTCGGAGAGTTCTCTCAGGTTTTGGGGCTCAATATTACTTGTTTTTCTGTCCCCAACCAATAAGTTTTTCCTGGCAGCGATGGACAGGAAAAAAATACATTACACTGTCCACCCTAAGTAGGGTGTGTAGGAATAAAAAATTATGCTCTTGTATTCTTTAACATAAGTTAGCATTTGCGGCGCCATTTTGTGTACAGGCGCCATTTTGTATCATGATCGAAATTAATCCTTTGCCATTTCCGAGAAACAGCCTTCTCTAGGTTATGTTTCTTCGGAGCTGAGTTTTGCCACACTAATGAATACATTGTTCGTATTAGCGCATACCTTTCCTTTGGATGTAAGCCTTCTCCCACTTGTCTAGTGGCGGGCACGGGCAGAGTAACCTTGAGAGATAGATAATGTTTGCCCGGCCTCAGAATTGAAACTTACTCCTCTGTGATTTACTGTCCAGCTGCATCTCTCTGGAAAATTCCATTGTAGGCGTGCCTTCCTTGATTCTGAAATGTACATAATGTATCGTTATGCTTGTTGAAGTTAGTCCCTCTGCAGCACTCCTTAGCGGCTGGGCAGATTGGGCTCCGCTCTGAGTGTACTCTGAATAAAAGATTATTGGTTTGTATTCTCCACTGCCTGTCTGACTCTTCATTTTAGTGGAAGGCTGAGAGGTGGTCATTAGTGACCCGATTTGGGCCATTTCCTTCAGTTGGCGCCCGAACAGGGACTCCTTCGGGTGAATGATCCATCCCTTTCCGCGGACGGGGGGGAGGTCGAGGCCATCGTCGGGTCAGACAGACGGATCAGGGATCCCTGCACAAAGAGTTCCTGATACTCGCAGATGCCCCTTCTGTCCTGCCAGATGGTGCCTCGCCCAGTGGTCATCCCGACTGGAGTCCTGAACCCTTGGATTTGACCATTTGGTCTGAAGAGTCGGCAGTCGAGAATAGATTTGTTTGACCTGCATATATCAGGTTAGTTTGTTTTGGCTCTTTGTGGATATGGTACCATTTTGGTTTGTATTTGGTACGGTCTAAGGACCGTTTTTGGGACAAAAGCAATTACAATTGTTTTGCTAGGCATAAAATAGTGAACTTGTTGTCTTTTGAAAATGCCTAGTTCCAGTAAATTGTTTGCCTTGTGCTGTCGTTGTTGTTCTACTGATGCTCGATTGGAAGAAAGTCAGCCGGCGCCTCCAGAAGGCACTCCGAATTTTGATATGTATGTGAAGCATGGTCTTGGCCCTATTATGTTTAGTACATTATGGCACAAATATACGAGGGACAATGCCGAATTGCAGAGGCCGTTGACGGGCACTTTTGATGAACAAAAGATTGAGTACTTACAAGAACAGTTGTTTAAGAAAAGAAGTAGGCAGTCTATGTTTTATTCCCTCAGAATGTGGCAAAAGGCAGCTAAGCAGAGACGAATGAAGGCAGAGAAGGAGGCCCGGAAAGGGAGAATGCAGACGTTGACTCAGAAGGCTGGAGCATATGATAGGGAAAACAGGAAAAGGGTGTTGTATGCAAAGATAGAAGGTTTTGATTACACATTGATAAATCGTATGTGGTTCAGGAGGAAGATGATACTTTTGTGGAAGAATTGTTGGATGCCCGACCCCCACCTCCATATGCCCCGCAAAGAATATATCCCACTGTTCCAGTGCTTTTACAGCCGCCCGTTACAGTTGCTTCTTCTGTCTCTGTTCCTGCCTCTACCGCTGTTACTTCGACGGCTATGACTTCGGCTCCTACTCCTCTTCCTTCTGTTTCTTTGCCGCCTGTGGCAACTGCGACTGTTAGTACCCCTACAACACCTATTGTCTCGGCATCGCTCTCGCCAGCTGTTTCTCCTGCCACTCAACCCTCAGCATCGATAGTACCTGACATTTCCGTTGCTTCTCCTTCTCGAGTTTTTCATCCTCCGGTTTCCTTGAGTGATGGGACCCCAGTGTGTGGGTTTGGGGATGGAGATTGGACAAAGTTTAAAGAGTGCATGGGTCCGTATGTGCGGTCTGAGGTGGGAGATGAAGAGAAAAAGGTAGTGGCTAATCAGGCTGCGCAGTGGGGTCGTAATCCTATTTACAGTGTGGAAGATGTTTGGAGTGTGATGAAAGATTCTGAGCCCTTTGTACAACTGCATGCCCTTAAGAATATGTCTGCTACGCTGATTAGTATTTGGGAGCAGTGTTTTAAGGATGATGCACCACAGATTTTATATGACGTTAAAGATCGTGTATATGTTAGTAATATGGAGCCTAGCCAAGTTTTTGGCAGTGTTACAACATTGATTGCTTACAGGGGTAGGCTACTTGAGAAGAGTCTCACCACGGTGTCCCAGTTTCTGATGAGAGAGGTTCATCCCATCTATCACCCCGAGATACCAGAATTAACAGACGGCCATGGTAATGTTACTCGAGCGGCGGTGGCGGCCAGGTTTCAGGAGCAATGGGTTTATACTCCGTGGAAAGGAAGCAAAGTTTTGTCTCTTAAGACTCATTTGCCTGATCCTAGGAAGAATCCCACTGCTTATTATAAAGAATTGACTGAAGCTGCTTCTTCCACGGTGATGACTCTTGCTGATATTGAAATGTTCTTTGGTCTTCTTGTTCCGGTCAATATTTGGAGGCAGGTTCATACTCAAGATCATGTTCCAGAGTTGGGATCAAATTAAGGCATGGGTTCAGGAAAGGAAGCCCGGTGAGAAGCCTCGAGTGGAGATTTTAGCGTTGCCAGGTCGCATAATTACGTACATGCATTCTCTTATTCCGCCAAGAAAGGTGGATTGGGATAAATTGTCGGCCTGTCGGCAGAAGAAAGATGAGAGTGTGTCTGATTTTTTCACTCGATTTGAAGGCACATTTTTAGATTATAGTGGACAGGATTTGTCCATCGAAGGAGGTGTTCAGTTGTTCGTCAATACGTTTGTTTCTAACTTGCTTCCTGAAATTGCGACTCGATTGCAAGCTTCTGAGAGTACCTGGTCCACCTCCTCTCCATCTGTTATTTTGACTATGGTACAATATTATGAGCATAGGGATAATGAGGAAAAGGAGAGGACAGAGAAGAGACATAAGGATTTAAAGACGAAGGTGTTGTTACAGCAGGTTTTTACAGGGAATGGGAGAGGACGTGGTGGTCCTGCCCGACAGCTTCCACGCACTAGTAGGCAGCCAACAACTACGCCTTTGGGTCCAAATCAGTGTGCGTATTGTAAAGAGGAGGGACATTGGCGTAGCGAATGTCCTGTGCTTTTGCAGAAGGTAGCGGTCCCTAGAGGACGAGGTTCCCATGGTCGGGGTCGTGGAGCTAGTGGGGCTGAAAGGGCACAGAGTGCTGCAGCCTCACAGGTCGTTCTGACAATAATTACTTTGATGACCCTCGGGATGGACAGAACTATCATGATGATTATGATATGGAAGAAGTGACAGGGATGTCTCACAGCTAGGACAGCCAGGGG